>JABFPN010002685.1:0-21054 GCA_022817305.1 Leptoteleia sp. ZL-2020 | reverse complement strand
ACCTTTTTCTCAGTTGCACGTCATAAATATCTGCATTGATTATTCTAGCGTAGATCCCATGCTGATTTAGCATCGAGCTGTTTTAAATACAAACTTCAACTCGTAGCATCTAATGAAAAGTAAATTTAACATTTGGAGGCTAGCATATGAAACATAGCATTGGATCCATGCTATTTTAACAACTGAACATTTTGTTTTAGCATGGAAATTTCTCCCCGTGTATATATCACATATATGTTTGCCATATATGCCCTATATTTATATATATATATATATTTTTCGCCATATCTAAATCCTGAAGCAGTTGTATTTCTCCCGTTTGGTCCAAAGAGCACATATAGCTTATTTTTTTGGTGTAACTTGTAGGATAAAATGTTATTATATTGGTATAGTAATTTCGTAAGGATCATAGACGGCAATCTTTGCAGTGTCAGAGGTAATAGAAATGTTTAATACAACTTTTTTCCCTCGTTGTACCATGTAGTTCGAAGACATTGAAAAAGCTGTACACAGCAAAGTATTTGAGATGCTTTTATCAGGGGCAACGCAATTAGGTGTTTTCGTTTTACGAGCGCAGCTGGTGATGCTGATTTCGAGCTTGCGATACTAAATGCAGTAACGAAATCCTTTGATTTATCGGCGGTTAAAAGTTGTTTCTTCCATCTAACCCGGACCAATTTAGACCAAAGCTCTGCTAAGCAAATACAATGACCATAAATATAGATCAATTGAGAACGATTGTACGAATGGTGCTTAACTGCAGCAAACCAAACACGTACGTCGGTCGAATTTTCAACAATTTCCCCTTGATTTTTATTTCAGAATCTTTGGCATTGGAAAAGATAAGAAAGTAGAGTTAGATCAGTGTCGAGTTAATATAAATTTTTATTTACATTTTTCGTTAACATTTCAACGCTGAAAAGCCGTGTTTTAATTCAATAAATGTTGAATTTCCGAAATAATTCTCTTTTGGAAATAAATTTTCACGGGAAAAGCTTGATCCATCGATGCGAAAATAATGATTAACGATCGGTAATTAATCACGGCCGGACGAGGCGGAGGGAAAAATTGAAGGAATGACCGTTTACTATTGGAAACGAGAAACAATAAAACTAAACAGCCGGGAAAGTGTAATGCGATATTACATAAACAGGTGCCTGAATTGAAGCCTGTTTTGCTTCAGTGAACGCACTTCTTTCGCTTTTATGCCCCTTTTATTGTTTTATTACCCGCGCCGGCCAATAATGAACAATTTTCAGTGACAACGTGAAATATCGGTCATCAATTAAGCCACATCGAAAGGATAACGCGAATCCATAAAGGACACGAAGCCGCGTTCGGTTTCCTAAGTGGAAATTGAAAATTTCCATAAATTGCGCGAGCGCGCGCGCGCGCGAGAGAGCGTTCGTGTAATTCACTTTACGCGCAGTCGTTGCTAAAAACGATTTCATCGCGGTCCAATTTGGAGGAGTGCGCCGGCGGAGGATTTTGGCGTCATTCCATTTTGTACAGTCGTAACAGGGAGAGGGAGGGTGGGGAGAGTTGGAGTTGGAAAGGGAGGGAGAGGGAGAAAAGGAGAGAGAGAGAGAGTAGCGCGAGAACAAAAGGTGAAAAAGGAAGGGCAAAAGCGGTGGGTTTCATTAACGTGTCATCCAGTCACATAATAAATAGCGGATGGTCGGGTGAAAACCAGAAGCTTCGGTGCCCATCGTGTTGGCCAAGTGTCGTTTGGGCTGCCGTGCGCGCGGAGGAAACGATCGAGCGCGCCCATAAGAATGACGGGCCCCCCCCCTCGAATAAATTAATCGACAGTAAACTCTATGCAAATGAGCGCGCCCGTACCGACTTTACAGTTATTTCGGATTCCGCCACTATTTATAGAGTCATTTTTACTAACTTTTGCCCGGCGACATGACACTTCCAACATGGTCATTTACACGGCCCAACTATTGATACGTTGAGGTGATCATTTAACGTGTTGTTTACGGCGAACGTGTCACCTTCGCGCAGTCCCATCCTCCAATAAACCTGTTATTGAAATTATTCACTTTTAATCTCCAATTCGAATTGTCCGTCCTTTCTTTTCCTTCCACCTTCCAGGAGAGAGAAGGACTCCCGGGGGGGATTAGATTATACAAATCCGGCTAACTTTCAAAAATTAAATTATGACTTTGTAAATCGCCATTTAATTGATGTCGCGAGATTTGGAAACGGTGATGATTAACGTTGAGTTGTAATAAATGCGGTAAATTGGCCCCGGGCCGCCAACCACCGTCGACAAATATTTGTCCTGAATCATTTTTATCAATGACAACCGAAAAGTTGTCAAACTCTCGTGTCTCTTGCGACGTAGTGAATCATTCCCGTTGGCCCGGCCTTGGTGGCTTTTTCTTCAAGTTCTGCATTATGTGCTATATATTTTTTCATAAATTTTTTCAACATTACTGGTACTAGTCTGGAGCTTTCATCTGGTTATATATGTTTTTCGTCTAGTTAACAGAGTTGGTCTGATGGTATTGTGCCAAAATCGGGCCAGTATCAGAAAACTTTTGTTCATCTTTCCGACATAATACATGTCTGGACTTTGTCGGAACTTTGGAGAAATTCAACGTACCCCCTACCTTCTAATTCCAACCAGAGTACTCGCTAAATTCCACACCGCTATGATTGGGACTTTTTCGAGTTTTTCAATCCGTTTCATCCTTCCTCCCAAATTATTCTGAACCGACTTTGTTGGTTATAAGTCTTTTCAACCATTGCGCAAGACTCTTCTCTGCGCAACAACATGAAGGCACACGTCTTAATGCGCGGTAGACGTTCGATATTTTGTCCGGGTTTGTATATCTGTTCCCCGGCACGTGGGAGTCCCCGACACGATTAGCCCCCGACAAATGGATGCGTGACTTGAGAGGCGAATATACATAATGGATACCCATAGATTGTAACGTTTTACAAACAAGCGGCACTCGATTAGATTGTCGATGCCGAGCGGAGATAACGAGCGTGGTGCAAAAGCTCACTCCCAGTTCGGTTCTCCTCTTCCCTTTTATCGGTATGTTATTAAAATCGAGCCTATTAAAACAATACATCTGCGGATGTTAAAACATCATTCCGCAGCCTAACAGCGGTTAAGATAAGGAAGGAGAACTGAGTGTACAAGTCGGTTCATCTGTTTATTAGCGCGCGCCACGTGCTTTTGACGGGGTTACCGGAGGGGGCAGAAGAAAAAGCTTCACTTTCTGCCACGAGTATCTTCCGCTAGAAATATATTTATAGCAACTGTTAGAAATATTTTTTTTTTACAAAATTTATAATAATATTGTTGCACTGTTTTTAACAGTAATTTACAAGTTTTAGCTGCTACACGGAGAGAAAAGATTAATAAAAATTACTGACATTGTTGGTAAACTGGTCATATACTTGCAAGAATTGATAAATTACTATCCTAAGTTAATAAAAAGTGTCAGCTTTCTAAAAATCATTGTCAACAAATTCATACGTTTTACTGACTTAAGATAGTAATTTTTCAAGTTTTACCAATATATAACCAGTTTACTAAGAATGTTAGTAAATTTTATTAATCTTTTCTCTCCGTGTATACAACTCTTCAATTCCTGGTTAAAACAGTAAAATTTCCATATCAATTTCTCTCAGTGTATGTGTATGGTTCTGAATGCATTAATGAAATGTTTGAAAATCTGGAAAAATTGGGATTTTTCGAAAGCTTCAACAACTTTTTGAAATATTCTGAAAAGTTCGCAAATGACCCCTACCTCTGACTTCGCACTTCCGTGGAATACGAGCTTGTTCCAATTTTAGCACTAGTTGAGTTTGTTCGGATTTTTATTGACACTTAGAAACGCGTTTAGGGACATTTTTCAGATTTCATCAGTTCGTTTTTCCGCGAGGTATTCCGATGGAATCATCGAGGATGTAAATGAAAATTAAAAGAAGAAATGCTTTTGCAACGAAGAATCCGTCTGGATTGTCGGTTTGCGTGAGAGGAAGGAGGAAGCGGAGAGGAAAAGCAGAAGTTTGCCGAGCGGCCCTGTTATTGCTAGTTGCAGCAGGGCTGCCGGAGTCAAGGGTGCAACGAGTCGAAGGCGCATGCGTGGGTGCCCTACTCGTAGGTGTGGCGCTGCGCGACGAAGAGAGCACAGTTAGCACCTATCCAAAGATGCCGTCCCACTTACACGGCTGTATACCTGGCACCGGGTCCAGGGACCCGGCACTTAAACGATCATTGACTCGAAACTTGTCGACTCATCGAAAATTACTTGATATCGGCGTCACGCTGCGCATCTTTGCCTTTTGTACGAGATCTGCTTTCGATCTCTGTCACACGCTCGCAACTATTCCGGTTCAATAAAGAAAAGAAATTTCTTGATTTAACGCACGGTGGTTAAGATGAAATATCAAGTCTACCGTCGCTGAATTAGCGTGCTTTTTTTGAATCAACTTTCAGAGAAATGATAATTTACACCGAGTCTCCGCCACTGGCAACTTGTACCGAGTGCGCCAAATTGATTCTTTTGGATAAGTACACTGAAAAATAAAAACACATTATAAATTACTGTGCTTAAAACCTTAATTTTGACTTTTATCATTGTTTAATCGAGAAATTGTTGTCCTTTAAATTTCAATAAAAGTATAGGACACAGATGTACTAGCTCCTCAGGAATAAATTGCTAATTTTTTTCCCCCGAAATAGAGATATCAAGTTGTCGATTCCAGTAGATTTCTTAATTACTAGGTACATAACGAAAAGAGGGATTTTAATTAAAATATGAAGAAAGTTTAAATATGTACATAAGAATCGCTAGAAAATCAAGAGAATTTTGTAAATGTTAAAGTGAGCTTCAGTTAATATTAAAAATATGAAAGTTATACGGATTGCAAAAAGCGGCGGTTGGGTAGTTTTCAATAAAATGGAAGATTATAATTTAAGAATAATAGAAACGGTTAGTGTGGCCGAGATGAATAAAGTAAATATTGAACTGTGAAAGGTAAATGAAAAGTGTAGGGATATTATTGAAATTGTAATGGGTAGAATTTCGAATAAAAACATCCACAAAATGCATAGACGACGGTAAGAATGCTCGGTTCAATTCATTCAAACGATGACTGTGAAATTTCATCTAAACCTTCCGCAAATACTTCTATCAACTTTCAACACAAAAACTAAGCGATAAAAATCAATATTTGGTTTATTCTTAAAAGTTCCTTTCCAACGTCATCGCCTTCTATTATATATGGTCAACTCTTATATATTGCAAAATATAGTTTCAGCTAAGTGTATTAGCTCAGTAATTTAGTTACACGCGATGTCCAACAAAAAAGAAAAAAAATGTGTGAAATTCTGAATGTAAAAAAAAAGAAAAAAAAAATTGTACCAGATACACGTGTATCTAAAAATTGTTCGAGATTTTTAATGGCAGTATATATTATTTATATTATAATAGTACAGGGAGTATAATTCAAAGTATACTGATACGATTGGGGAAATAACATTTTATCGGGGAATTAAATATTTCTGATACTCCGGTGGTTTGAAATATTCATATATGTCTCGTAAATGAAGCGTTAGTGTCGTTGCGGCACTTGAAATAAATAGCAACCAAATACATATTATGGCAAGGTCTTAAACAGGCTGAATAAATTCCGTGATGAACATTGAAACATTCGACTAGTCTTTGATCTGACGCGTAGTTGTAATCGTAACTCGAGTCTCGGAGTCTCCGCAATAAATTTAACTTTTAGTCGCGCAGACACCACGCTTGAACATGCAAATGCTTGCGACACGACTGGAGGAATTCCGGAAGTGTAACATTCTTCGGAAAGCGTGTTTTGACAATTCACAAATTTAATATTCAGTTCATTTTTGAATTTCCCTTTTACATTGAGAAAAAGATGACGGAACGAATTACTGTTTTTAACTGTATTTCGGACGTGTATCCGGCTTACAATAAAAATTGTTTTTTTGTTATACCATGTAAGAATCAACATATATGGGATATATATATATATATATATATATATGTCAGATGTATACATTTTTTTCCTGTTAAATATTCTTCTCTTAATAAAAACAACCCAAGTATTTTTATATAAAAAAAATGTTAGAGAATTTTTCCAAACATAAGAGAAGTTTCAAAGAATCTTTTCAGAACTAACGAAACTTCCCAGAGTTTCCGTTCAAAAGTTGCAATTTTTCGTATCCATTAAAGTTTTCATCGCTATTTGGAATGACGAAATAAATAATACGGCAGCGATATAGATGAAATCCCGGCTTTCTAGGAAATTAAAATAAAGTCTAGAATCATTCTGGAATTGCTCGGGGAATCAGTTATTTGCATGACCTGTTGCCTCTAATGGCACTGCCCAAAGAATGTATGTAAATTTGACATTTTGACGTATCGTTTACGTATAATCCGGATGCTTCCTAGAATTATGTAGATTACACGTAGAGAATACGTTGAAATGTTGGCATTTGCACGGATCTTCTCGTTGGGCGCTTCCGAGGCTGATGGGTTGCCCCTGATTCTGCTACGTCCGCGACTGATTACACTTGAACGTCAAGTGTAATTGTATAATGGGCATAATCGCGCAATCCCACGACGTGAAATCCCGAAATTCTGCATGAAGCGCTACGAATGCGTAATTTTAATAGTCCCGGAATACCTTGCATGTGCGTTACAGTTACAGATCATGCATGGAAAATGTATCTGTTGCATTCGCGGCGGTAATTTAAAAATTAACGAATGTAAAAGAATTTGAAATAACACGATCGACGGCGGAAGTTTTCTCCTACTAGTGCATAAGGTAATTTAAATATAAAAAATGACAATTTGAAAAAATATGAAAATTTTTAAGTACAAAAATTTGCAACAGTTTCACTATTTTACGTCACTTTAATACACGAATTTCTCGGAAAGCTAATTTAAAGGAAGGGAATTAAATCCGAAATAACGTTATCATTTTTTTCTTCTTAATTTGCACTAAATTAATTACGCGGAATTGTTAAAAATTATAGTTTTCAAGTAAAAACATAATTTCGTGTCGTAAATCTCGAGCCTTAAGCTATTCCTAATAATTAGGTAAAATAAATTACACTTCAGCGACATTAATGCTCATATTATGCATTTTAAGTTTACAGTTATTACGCAACTTTAAGTTAAACTGATTTTCATGCGAATGCAATGTTATTCCTGTCGCAATTTTTTGACAATTGAACGTTTTGAAAAGTAATCTCAAATTATATATATCAGTCAATGCATATGTTGTCAAACAATAATTGTCAACGTGCTGAAACTTTTTACTAACTTAGCATAGTAATTTTCCAATTTTTCCAAGTATATGACCAGATTACAACCAATGTCAGTAATATTTATTAATCCTTTCTCTTCGTGTACTGGCCGTTACCACTCCAGTGCAGATTGGTACTGGCTCTGTATAGGGACACCAATTTGCCAACTCTGCCACCGGTACCGTGGCCTTTACTTAACCAGTCGAACATTTCCCCCCGGATTCCCCTTACCGGCACAAATCATACCTTATTAACTCATATTTTTATCCGCGGTGCATTAATAATTGTCTTGGTGTGCGACTAGGGGCAAAGTAACATAGGAGTCGTATAGCGGGTTATCATCCGTTTCGTCAGCCGTTTAACACCGCCGTCGAGTGTATCGAATAAAAATACACGCGTGTATAATAGACCACACGCGACTCACGCCCGACGACCAATTAGGAGATACCAAGCGACTCGCGAAGACCGATCCTCGTCGATGCGGTTTTATTTGCGGACGCGAGGCTTCTTTTGCTCGTCGCGAAAGCATTTCGCCTGGCAAGTCAAGTCGACGAGGGCAGCCGGTTGGGCTTTTATTTAGCATGGCGAACGACGTGACCTTCAGGGCTTGCGCGCGCGGGCCATCGCATGTGGTCTTCAACCTCGGTATTCGCGCGTGTTGGAGAACGCGCCGCGAATCCCTCAAACATCACTCGAGACCGTCCGACGATCAAAATCAAACCATTTCAATTTCAATTAGTTTCGTCGACCAGAGTCAAATTACCCAATCAAATCGCACGTTGTGAAATTAAATATATATATAGAAACAATGCTTGTAAGGTCAAGTTAATAAAATAAAATAACAATATTGTTTGTTTACATCCGATGGCATAAAAATAGATGTAAATACAGCACAGAAATAAAGTTTGTTGACACTTTATACTTGGAAAACGTTTCATTTTTCAACACTACTTGTTTGCAAATAATTGGAAGGTCGAATTATTGCAATAAAGTAAGAATATTATTAATTTACATTGTCAGCTAGACTTTGGTATACAGATATTTGGTAATATCAATGCCAAAGTTGGCCCAGACTCGTGCCAGTACTGTGGACTCAAAAAATTGATCAATACTGTGCCATTAGTAATGGGTCCAGTATTATTTTACTCCAGCACAGATTAGTACTGGCTCTGTATTGGGATACCAATTTACCAACTCCGGCGCTAGCGCCGTGCCATTACTGGGCCGATGGAAAATGTCCTAATGGGTACGTTTGAAAGGAATTAGAACGATTTCCAAAGAAAGGCTCTACTCTATAGATTGTTGTGCAAGCACGAAAGTTGGCTAAACAATTAATTTGCATTTCACTTTACCGCGCAGTTCATCAAACGGCGTCGTTTGTTTGTTGATACTTAATAACGACGGTATTTTACAACTCGTTTCCGTTTGCGCCTCGGTGCCAAGGCAACTGGTTAATATTAAAAGGACTTTTTATGGTGGGAATAAAAAAATTGCCGAGTGTCATTTCGCGTTTTGCCGTCGCGCGTAAAAATGCCGAGACGAAGATGTCAATTTGCGGGAAAGTACGATTTTACAAAGAGCACGACGCGGAATATAATGTTAAAGGCTGTGCGTGCAATCAGTTTCTTCTCTTGTAACCTTGCAGGCGGGTAATCACGCTCGAGTGCAGCTACTCGAGTCGAGTCTCGCGTATCCTTATGCTTGTCAAGTAATGTTAACCGTTGCCGTGCGCGTGTTTTGTTACTTGTCGTCTTTCATTTTTATCACTCACTATTATACGTTACAAAAAGAATAGATTTTAAATACACATTATGTGGCCTGCCAACTTGATCGTATACACCAACTTAAATAGTATGATAAATTGTCCCAACTTTTCAGATAACCGATGACACACGATAATATTGAATAACATTTAACTGAATTAATAAAGCAGAGCTAAGCTGAACCGAAATTGCTGATTCTAACGAACGACCCGGGCCTGGGCCAATACTGGTTGCCAACGTATCACAGATAATCAGACCTTTACCGGTACTATCTTGGCAATCGAATGGCAACTAATTCTGTGGTTCATCGGTGCAGAATGAGAGTCGTATTTCCTGTTAAAGCGACCTTTACCGATACTGTGCCAGCGTTGGCACAGTACCGTGAGCCAAGGAATGTCAATTTCGTCAAGTTTTGCCAGCAAACGTTGCGCAATAATGTTAGATGGAACGATATTTAATATAATTGCCGCGACAAAGATCGTATTGATCGACATTAACCGGTGTCTCCCCAGTTCATTAGACGCGTTCTGATAGACGTCGCAGACATCCGACGGGATCGTACGGCAAACGGACAATTAATTTCTCCGTAGACGGCATCAATGTACAAAATTGATAGCCAGCACCTGACGCCGCGCTCCGATGCGGTATAACTGCCCATTACCAAGTTTATTATGATTTCCTCGCGTTACAAGCTCGCGCTTTGCGCCGGCCGTGCGTGCCTATATGTCTCACGGTTCGCAAAGTGGACATCAACCGGCTGAAATTAATAGCTCTGCGACATCGCTGACGAGCTACGGGATCACTCGAGTCAATTGCCGGCTGCCGTTTCAAGATTTCACTCTTTTTTTTTTCCACCGTTAATCCGCCGACCTCCGACTAATTACTCCAATTTATTTTTTTCTTATGCGCTTCTTATTTGCTAATATTTTTACTTTTACATCGCGATGATACCATATTTGTCGATTTTTACATGCTATAACATGTGTGTTGTATACTTGGAGAAATTTGCTTGGTACGTCCAACTAAAAAATTTAAGTCATTGTTTAGTAAGTTGGACAAATCAAAAACTATAGTTCCGAGAACTTGTTCAATTGCAACTTATTTTTACGTTGATTTTTTTTGACAAATTATGTAATTTAGTTTGAATAACTAATATTTCTATTTATTAGGCATTGTTGAAAAAATAAACTATAAAACGTATATGTTAACATATATGGGACACGTAT
This sequence comes from Leptoteleia sp. ZL-2020, assembly GCA_022817305.1. Taxonomy (NCBI): domain Eukaryota; kingdom Metazoa; phylum Arthropoda; class Insecta; order Hymenoptera; family Scelionidae; genus Leptoteleia; species Leptoteleia sp. ZL-2020. The sequence continues at coordinate 10,759 of JABFPN010002685.1, read as the reverse complement.
GTTATTACGATCCAAAACAGTAAATTGTTTCTTTTAAACATTAAATTTGCACGCCTCATTTCTCTCGGTATGTATTTAATCCCGTGACAAAAATAGTCCCGAATAATTTATATACGTTTGTCGAATATTTGCATTTTGAAGCCTGGAAATGAATAAAGTAAAGTTAATAAAATGAAAGGAAAAAAAGAATGATAAACCAATTAATTAAACTAAATATTTCAGTTATCGAGTTTGAATGAAATATGTATTTTACGGTTAATCCTAATTTGCATTTTCCACGAATATGTATCGGATATTATTACACATTTTCATTATTGCTCTAAGGTGTCGTGCTTCTAAATAAAAACTCTTAACTCATTTCGCCTTAATGAATTTCACAAGTGTCGACGAAACGAAAACGAAAAACTGCACGCTGCGACGTGTTAAACGATACGAGTTCCACGCTGAGCCATCGCAGAGCCACGAGACGGAGACGCGATAATTAATACCTGTGATATTTACAAATTTTTAATTTACACCACGGCCATTAATCGAGCAGTCCAAAATTAATGAGCAGAGATATATCGACCGCCGCGTTTCTCCGGCGCGACGGATATTTTATTGCAATGCGAATGGAATAGGTGTTTCTTGATAAAAACAATTTGAGACGAGTAATTTAATTAATGTACGATCGGCAAATGTTCGGTCGATTTTTCAAGCCCGCGACACTTTCAATTCCTTACCGTTTCGGCTGCTTTGAATGCAACTTTCAACCGACCCAATAGTAAACATTGAGGGATACGTCGTGTAAATATTGTCACGTGACTTTGGTCTTGTTATTTTAACGTACGCGGTGGCAAATTAATGGCTAGCTTGATGTATAAAATTGAATCAAAAATATTTGCCGTACACTGAGAAAAATTGCGTTGTTTTCGCAGGGATAATTAATTTGGATTCCCTCAAAAAAGAAATGACGCTTCGGGGCAATAAATCAAACGACAAAGCGAACAAGTTTTGATTTTATTTAGCGGAAACACTTGAATATCGCTTCGTCCCATTAATTATACAAGAGAGTTATAAAATATTCCCGAGACGAAATCCGCTGTTTATTCCCAACGAAACTCCACTTTCCATTTTCTTAGCAAATTCCCATCGAATAAATCTACCGGGCGTTTGAATAAAAGTACCCAAACAAGGAGACATTTTTTCTTCGTGATTCAATTACGTTTCTATGAAGCGGCAAGATGAATGTTCATAGGGGACCACTTGTAACGCGCGCGGGCAACATATGCGATATGAATTAATATCCGCCGCAAGCCGGACCGACTAAAGTACGAATGGAAAGATAAATGCTAGGAGCTATCGAGGTGTAACGACGTGGACACATTGCATGGGGCGTGAATGGAAATTGAATTGTCAAACAAGTTTATTCGCTTCGCGAGACTTGCGCGTCTGTCTTACAATTCGCCAAGCTGGGTTCTATTCTGGTTACCGGAAGGAAGCTGAACAAAACGAAAAAATCACCAAGTCGTAATTCAATCTTTTTGTTGCCTTGGCAATTTCGTTGCCTTGTCCTTCATTTTACTATCCCACCGCAACTTCTATGTCGGGCGTTTTATTTTTCACTTATCAAAGCGACGACGTACCGTGATTATCGCTAAAACAACCCACACAACTGAGCATTTCGTGGTGACTGAGATGCCGCGCTGATACGGCGTGTAACTTTCGAAAAGAAATTCGACGTTTAATAAGATTTTACTGTACTTTATACGAGAACTATAATAATAATAATAATAATGGATGTTACAAAAAAGTGCCAATAATAAAATTTTGACTTAAAAAGTTAGGCTTTGTTTATTCCAGATGGGAGACTGTGGTATCTGGGTGGATTATCTGCTTCTAATATGCTGTGAATTTTAATTACAGAACGGGAAGCCAGTGTTTCTGGAGTCGTCCGAGCAGCACCGCAACAAGATTCTGCTGATACGGAAGATGATCCAGAAACAGATGACACCGGAAGTACAAGCGGAAAAGCACCCTCACCGTCTAATCCACTTCTTCAAGAAAGATCGAATTGTGATGAACTGAGGCATGTTGTATGTCATCTGGAAACCAAGGAACTTTGGGACAAGTTCAATGAATTAGGGACTGAAATGATTATTACGAAAACTGGGAGGTAAGTAATAAGACATTTTAATGTAATTTTTTTTTCTATTCAAATAACACTATTATATTCAATATAATTTAATCAATTAATAGGAAAGCAATAAATGTTATTTGATAAACGCATTCAAAGTGTGCATTGCAATTTAATATTTAAATTATTACAAATTGTCTTTGAAGCGAAACAAATGTTTAATTCCGACTTTTTACGGGTCGACGTTTTTTTCGCTAAACAATTTGTCAAACTGTGACCGGACTCCCGCCAGTCTATTCCCCAGACTGTTCGTTAAACGGTTTGTCAGACTTTCACCAGATTGGAGTCCGACTGTCCACCGGCTTGATATTAGTCAGACTCGAGCACATTTAAGAACCTTCATGGTATGGCGTGGCTTATTAAAATTTTATCTGATATCGATATGGCACATGTATAGCTTGCACTCCTTGAAGTGTTATGTACCTTGCTAAAAATAAATCCGGTTTCAATAAGGATTAATAAGGATAAATGAAATATGCCGTACCATCTTGAAATTTTCGATCTGGCGAGTCGTATTGTGTATTGATTTTCGTAACATTGGTATAGATTTGAACGACGCTGAATGTTCTATTTTTACCTCTTTAGTTTATCAAGCAGTGCTCGTAGAAAAAAAAAGTCGTGTTAGGGATCACTGTGCCTTATGGCATTACAAGGATAGTATCTTCAAACTGTCTTTCTACAGGGCTACAATAATATTATAAGAATGATTGGAATTGAAAATTTTAAACGTTTCATTTTTCGGTACCACAAAGTTCATCAATTTAACGAAGACATTTTGAAATGGAAACAAAAATATTATCTCTTAGAGAAATTGACTGTTTACACTTGGGGATTCATTTAGGGGATTTATTGGACTTGAACCCTTTGCCTAGAGAACTAACTTGTCAATTGAATATTGACCCCTCCACCTACAACGAGTCTTCTCGCAGAAATAGGAGCAATTTTCACGCAAAAGCAAATCAGTTTCTTCGTTCGATCAACATTAATTGCACCGCTGTCATGCCATTGGACGATCACCCTAAGCCGAGTTGTCCTCTCTCTCTCCCTTTAACACAATTGTTACACTACTTCACGTATGGTTCTCGTGGGTGTTGCGAGCCGTCTCGCATTGATTGAATTTGTAGCGATGCGTGTAACGGTGTGATCTACTCGATTTGTAAGGGTGCGAGTAAAAGGGTAATAGGGTATGTGTAATGAGAAAGCCTCTCTGCCTGACGTTGACACACTCATCGGGGACAGTGACATAGCTTCGTTGTTGGTCCTCTGGGATTCCCTAACCCTTATATTTTATATACACTAACGTGCCTGATGTATTTTAGCGATCGCAATATATTATGTTGCGTTAATACGACCAATTACAGACCATATCGTTCAATTCAACCAACCAAGCAAATTATCCTGGCTAAATAATGACAAATGGTATTTCGACTGATTTCACGAAGATTACGTGAAATTACATTGTCGCAACGTTTACTCTGTGATTAAAAAATAGGAAGAAAAGAAAAACAATGGATGAAGTAAAAATTTACACAAATGAAAGTTACCTTATTGTAAGTGGAATTTAGATGTGATTAAAAAGATTTACTTTCATCTTCTGAGAAACAAAATCATTTTGTTAACTACACGCAGAGAAGGATAAAGTTGAATCAACAAATGAAATTTGGTTAACGAAAATTTCAACTCTACACTCCTTCCTTAGCATTTACATTTACATTTCTGTGTATGTGTGTGTATCGTGCGATAAGAACAACCGCTGTTTTTCTTTTCTTTCTTTCTTCTCTCTTTTTTTATTTTTATCTTTTTTTTTTTTTATCGTAGAGAATTGATGATCGAATGGTAGCTCGAGTTTATCAACGACTCATTTGTTGTTCGTCGCGATACGTGTGAACAAGCACATGTCCAGAAACTGGATTAAAAAGTATATACCCCGCGCAATTGTCATTCATATTTCAAAGGAATAGTGGTGAGGATATACACAACTAGAGCTGCGTATACATTCTCAGATTATCTGTGTCGTAGACGCTATAAATTTAGACACAAAGTATTATTGACTTTATTGATTCGCACAAGGTTAGACGAATTCGAGAATACGCGAGGTGCTTTTAACGACGGCACTCTCGGAAACGAAAATGGAATTTCCGCGAAACTTTGAATCCAACGTTCAATCGAAACCTTATAAGATTATAAAAGTATATTCATCTTTTATTTATAAACAAGCAAGAGATCGGAATCGGTTAGAAGGGCTCGGCACAGTCAGAGAAAAATGTCTGAAAAATTGGAATCTTTTTTTGTATTTTGAGGACATAACGGACAATACTACAAAAGTACAATCAAAAGAATAGAACTGAAGGACAAAACGTTTTATAAATTAAAACCGTAAACAAACTTTGTTTTTGTTGTGTATTTACGTCCACTCTTATGTTCGTTGAATGTAAACAAATAATACTATCGTTTTTAATACATTAATTCGACCTTCCAAATATTTATAAACACGATTTTCTTATATGCTCAATTTTAAAGACAATTCATTCTTCAGTTCCATCATTTTTGATGGTACTTTTTGCAACATCGTCCAACGTATCCTCGAATTGGACGGAAAAATGTGGAATTTTTTCAAACTTTTCCCCTCGGTGCACATTCCCATCGGCCGCGAAATTTCCGTTGGCCCGTCGAGACCGCTCCAACCGGGGATTGGTTGAGGTCCCTTTGTCGCCGTATCCCCTCGGCAGCATGAACCTGCAAAACGTGGCCTATTCAAGCGAGTCGAGATGGCACAAAGCCTTATCTTCGCGGATCCTCCATCATTCCAGTCGCGAACTATGTCACCGTCCGTGTGGTGCCTCACTGCGAAAGCAGGACAAAGGCGTAGACTCGTCGCAGACATCCATTGGTCCTCGCCCTTCCATTGCCGCGCTGCACTCATTCTGTCCTCCTCACATTCAATTCATTAACAAAAGACGGCTTGATAAATAAAAGCATTACTCACAATCGTGTAGCGCTGGCGGGATGAATGCATACCGAGTCGACAAGGACCAAGGATAAGACGAAGATAAGATCGGCGGGTGTCCCCGCGTTTTAGTGGTCTATCAGCGGGAGGGCCGACACGGTATTAATGCTTCGCCTCCGAGGCATAACATTCGTGCCTCCTTCTCTCTCCCCCCCCGGGCCCCCCCCCTCGCCCCTCTCGCTATCTCTTGCTCTCTCTCTCTCTCTGTCTCTCTCGGGCTCGCGCGGTCAAAACGCCAGTGGGCATGTAAGGGCGTGTGTACGGCGGTTTCTCTTACAATCCCCGTCGTTTGTTGTCGCATCGCTACATGCGTCGCGCAATTGGTACACGCACACCTTGCCCCCTCGGTGGCCCGAGGGAGCTGCTCCCCCTCCCTCCCCCGTGGTTGCGCCTCGCGTCGCAGACAAGGACGCCTTCCGTCCCGCCACCGGCTTCTCGAGACCCATTTCTTGCCTCCTCGGCTTTTCTTTGCCACCGAGTTAATGCGTGTCCCGGCGTTGTACCCACGGATGAAATTAAGCAAATCAGAGGACGGCCATTTATATTGCGCGTGTCCTAATGTCGCGTACCCGAGGTACGATCATTTCGCAACATTTCCAACGCCAGACATCCCGGGCACTGCGCCTCAAAGTTGATTTATTTGGTAGCAGTTTCGGTGGGAATTTCAGATAGTCCGTGGTAAATCAACTTATAGAAGATTTCACGAATTACGCGCGGCAACGGGAGAATTTCAGATTTGTGTAGCCGTTAAAGCCGAGCAACGACGGGGGTTGTAATTTAATAACATTGTGATAAATGAACGAGCGGTGCTATTTTGTCGTATTTATAGAGAGGGGGAAAGAGAGATAGAGAAAGAGAGAGAGAGAGAGAGAGAGGGGCCGCGCAAAGTTGTTGCAAAGAGATGTTGTAATATTTATGGAATCGATCGCGCCCGAGCCTTAACAATGTGAGCGCGTGAAAAAATGTCGAAGTCTCTTGTGGTATAATTTATGTTTGTCCAAGGTGTATATTCCGTGCAATTGGTTATCAGGGAATAGAATAGAGAATAGCTAGTAATCAGCCTGGCGTTTTCGCCTTACACTGTTATATTTCAGTATAAATTGATGGTAAGTTTACTTTTGCCGCGAGTTGAGCGAAGTTTGCAAAGTTTTTACGCTGAAACATTTGCCCCTATTTAACATGGCAATTACGTTTGAGGCACAGTGGCAGCGTCCTTTTATTATATACGTGCGAGAGGGAAAACCCGTAATATTAACGACAATTTTTCACCTATATTTCCTTGATTAAAAATGTACGTTAATGATAGTGTAACACTGACGATCTTCGGGTATCGTACACTGTAAGAAATAACAACTTGAATCGACTCGTTTCCCGTGTGAAATACGTTATTTGTCAATTGACATAACTCATTTTATTATTAAAAGTAAAATATTTTTTTGGATTCAATTAACTCTATATATGCTCGCCTGAAAAAAAAAATTATTTACTAATTTAGGAGGAATTTTGTTTTCATAAATTTCATAAAAAATGGATCGCTATTTGAGGCAACTAGATTCCATTTGGATCAAGCGGAACATTTGTCGCAACAACATTTGTAGGAGTGCGAGGAAATTTAATCGCACGCGTTCACTTTCGCATTTGCACTCAACGAAAAGAGCATCCTTTCGATTAACGCGCGTCAGACTCGCGCCGAGGAGTTTATCAGATTGCAAAGCGGCGCTGAACTCTCGCATGGAAGATAAACTCAAAATCGGCTACCGCTCTCCAGTTTATAAAGCGCGGCGAGGTATTCGTTTTGGTTTAAATGTAAAAAATGGAAACCATTTATGGCGAGAAAGGGACGGCGGCTGAAATTAATTTTACCCGCAACGAAACTAGGCGCGCTCGGCGACTAGTTTTTATTTTTCATCCGAAATTATTTCCACACCGGGATATCACGTTGGCCCGAGACATTCGTGATTGGTAACCCTGCTGGTAGCGCGGTACGTTGTCACAACGAATAGGAACTCGGATTAACAGCGCGTAAGGGATTTCATCGTTTGCATCTGCCCGTCCGCGTTTCTTAATTAGTTTTCTGCACTTGTTCCTTTTAGCTGGCATAGCACGCTTTCGCTTAATTTAAGGGTGTCTGCCGAAATGATGCATCGCTGGGACGTACGGTATCGCGTGACGGTTTCGTCCTCGTGACAATGCTTTAATCCTTTAAACGCTTGTCTAGTTCGTACGACGGCGTGGGAGGGAGGGGGGTGCGCTGAATTTCCCCAGAATTCATTTTGATGATACGCTGTGGCAAATTTTTATATTAGATGAATAGGGAGCAATGATAATCCTTTGATAATTGACGCACAATTTGTACGTTGTTTTGCAGGAGAATGTTCCCGACTTGTCGGGTGTCTTTCAATGGTCTCAGACCCGAGGGCCGTTACGCGGTCCTGATGGATATCGTGCCGGTGGATAACAAGCGATATCGATACGCGTATCACAGAAGTTCATGGCTCGTCGCCGGGAAGGCCGACCCGCCAGCGCCGGCGCGACTTTACGTCCATCCGGATTCACCTTTCACAGGGGAACAACTTCGCAAACAAGTCGTGTCTTTCGAAAAGGTTAAGCTCACTAATAACGACATGGATCGGCACGGTCATGTAAGTATCAACCATCAGATATCTTTCTCTTCCTTCGATTTCCTACCCAATATATAAAATCCGTAGTTTTAACAGCTTTTTATCTTATTTTTATCAATCAGATGAATCGTGATTTCAATCATGGTTCGACTCCCTATTAAACACGATACACATATGATCCATATCAGTTTCCCAATTCATGCAATTTCAAAAAAGTAAATGTATAGAATTTTAATGTTTTTGAATTTCCACTTTTTTCCCCATTTTCATTCAACTTTGAAATTTAATTTATCCACGTCTTTCGTAATCCACGCGACGTGCGCGAATAATCATGGAAGGTTGCTCGTGTACGTTGACGGCATTCACTTCAAATTCAAAATATTACGGTACTGCGATACTGTCTGATTTCACGGGGTTTCACGGGGCATTCTTGTCGGTGCTCGATTCCGCACAATGAGTAGTACACTTTCAATACGTTGACTTGTCACGTGCTGTTTGACTGTAATTTTTCAGCGTGTCTTCACTCGATGGAACACTATAAACTTTAATCGACGTTCCTCTTGTCGACCCCGGCAATGCGACAGCCGCGTGAAAAATGCTCGCACAACCTATTGCCTTCGTAGGTTTTTAAAGTTTCAATGCGAATAGTTAGCAATAGAAAGTTATACTTCTCCTATGTGGTCCAAAGAACAAAGAAACGTCTCATTCTTCCATTCCATTGAACAATTGTAATTAATTAATTGCTGTTTACAAATTGCAAAATTAATATCACATTTTCATTTCTATCTTTGACGAAATGGAATTTTTGCAAGTCAGAAGAAAAAAAGCAGAATATTTATAATGATGATAATAAAATTTGTACCTTTTGTTTGGACATTTCAGTTAGTGTTGAATTCCATGCACAAATACCAGCCTCGTATTCATTTGGTAAAACGACCGGACACTGGGAACTGCGATCCGATAGAAGACCTGGAACGAGAGCCGCACAAGACCTTCGTATTCCCGGAGGCCATATTCACCGCTGTCACCGCCTATCAGAATCAGCTGGTGAGTTTTATTTTTCGACCGCTACTGCAAATGTTGTCCGTGCGCCGCCGAGAAACTTGGCCCAGAGTGTGTTTCACGTACCCATCGAGAGAATTATTCTTTTTTTTCCTTTTTTTTTCTTTTTTTTTCCTTCCACGTACAACTAGTTTCATTCTTCTTCCGCACATTTTTGTTCCACCTACTTCATCTCGGCGGGAATCGCATAATTGATTTGTCGCGCTTTTGGGATGGCCATAAATTATGCACCATTTCAAGCGCGTGATACTTTTTTACAGGTTTATATTTTAACACATTCGCAGGAATACTTGCATGATGACTTGGTTAGGGTTCAGTTCGCTATGTCGATATAGATTTGTCGATAAATGGCACCGTTATTAAGGTGTGGTTTAAATCGTAAGACCTTGAAATATTTATGATTTTATATCAGTATTTGTATTTCAAAAAAAAGTTGAAGGCCGGTTAATCTGACGTCGAAGACCAAGAACGTAGCGGGGGAGAGGGAAGATCGAAAGTGTACGAAAGCATGGAATTAAGAGCATTATTGGGAGAAGATTCGTTTTAATTAAAAGCAATATTGGGTGAACAAGAACTTACATTTACTTTCGACAATTTACAGAGTCTTGTTAGATCCAGTCACTGACGGAACCGCGACCCAAGGTTTCCGCTCTAATTGAAGCATTAACTGAAATAAAAGATTTGCTGCAGAAATGCTGAATTGTTAAACGAGCCGATGAGTCATATGAATGGAGTCGTTACAAAGTTGAGGAGTGTATTTATAAGAATAATTTGGTGAGCGCGACGCTCGTAAGCATTCCTTCTGTACTCGAAAAGCGCCATTAACGTGGTCACCGAGAACGCAGAACCGAGGAAGTACGAGAGAAACCCGCGAATGTTCGAGTGATCGAGGTGCTCTGCGCAGTCGACATTATCATATTTCATGATAGTCGTTTCAAGTTCCGGTTGCATGTGTGGTCTGGCTTGACGACGTCGTACTCCCGAAGGCGTCACGGCGCGTTTTCCGTCTCCGTTGCCGCCGTCCTCTCTCAACTACCGTTTTCTCTTCTCCCTTTCTTATTAACAATCATCTTCCTTTTCCGATCTCTTTAAATTTACTCGCTTTAAACAGTTTTACTCGTCCGACTGGTGGCGAAACATTAACTTTAACTCTGAATTTTGTCGAACATTTTGCAGACTTTCTGCAGATTTTTAACAGACTTTTTTCAGACCTTTCGCAGACCAATTATAGGCAATGCCTTTTCATCCGGGGAAGAAACAATTTGCTAACTGGAAAAACGGTTTGATTAATTTGGTTGGACTTTGAAGAAAAATGAAATGACAATGAGAGGATCTTTGTCGAGGCCTATAAAGACGTAACCAGGGGTTATTAGTGGCGTAATGACGTTGTCGGTAGCCTGAGTGTGAGCGACACACGCACACACGCGCGCCCTCCGTACCGCCGTCAAAGCCGTCGCGGAAAAAAGGCGATACAACGCGCCTCGCTATGACTTTTCTCCGAGAAGAGCGCTTTTTCGGGTGGTCCCGGGCACCCACCCTTGTCACCGCGACGACAACGACGCGGCTGTTGATGATGATGATGAGGTGCGAAGAGATACCCCGGCAATTACCTCGAGTCCCTTCTCTTCTTTCCATAACCACTTGTGTCTTGGCATCTTTCATCCGCTTCATCATTATACCGCTCTCCTCCCTCCCGCCCCCCTTTCCCTCCGCCGCACTTCTCGTCGCCTTCCTTATTTCTTCGTCGTTCGCGCTTTAAGAGCTCGTCACGATTCCGTTCATTCCGCCACGAACAATAAGTGCAGAAAAGCTTACATTTCGTTGCACTATTCAAAGCCTTCCCTCCCTCCCTCCCTCTCCCCTTCTCCCTCTCTCTCTCTCTCTCTCTCTCTC
>JABFPN010002684.1:0-21058 GCA_022817305.1 Leptoteleia sp. ZL-2020 | reverse complement strand
AGTGGTAAAATGTAAAATTTACTATTATAATGTAGTGAAACTTCATTTTAAAACCAAAAATAAGCACCATTAAATCTATTCAATTGTATTTTTCAATAGAAAAAATTCAAATTAAAAATCGACTTAAATATATTTAAAAAAATTGAGGTTAGGAAATTGTCAATAATTTAAATAAACTTCAGTTTCTAACCAAAGTAAATAAATAAACAAAAAGAGGTTAAACAAAGATCTTATATTATTATACTTTACATTTCGTTCAATTTTCATATTAAATAATTTATACGTACCACAATATCCTAGATTAAAAATCAAACCGTATTATAAAGGAAACCAATGCACTTCACATCACTTTTCATCAATCGAGTATTAGTCACTTCGCGATTCCGGGAGATGGCGCACGAGGCATACCACTTTAAGTAGTAAATTATAAGTTTTACCACTTATGTTGTACAATTTTACCATTTATATATTTTACCACCACAGTGTTACTATTTCGGTCTCTCTGTGGAAGGAATAATAATTATGAATACAACTTTAATCTCAGTGTGTGAAGAAAACACTTATTCTTTAAACATTATGCGCATGAAACTCCAATTATACAAATGTTACAACCATTTACTAGATCTATGATAGTGGAACTTAAAAGTAGTCTTAACTATTACACCAAATTTATAATTAACAGTTTATAAAATGAAACTCATTCTAGATTAAAGTGGTAATAATTAGCATAAGACTAGTAGGAATTAGATTTTATAATAAAGTGGTTTTCTGTAACAACACTGTGCTTCTTCTCAAGATATGAATACCGTGACGGTAGATTCGGCGAGCACCTCCATTCCCATCGTTGGCCTTAAAAATGGGTCTATTGTTCCGCGGTACCGGCAGTGTCTTAAATCTTAAAATCATTTAATTCCTCGTTAAGTTATATATACTGTACAACATTCACTTATTTAGATTCTGAAAATCTGGTTTCTTGCAGAAATCCTTTCTCGTCCCGGATTTTCTTTACCTTTTCTTTTCACTCCTATCATAATAATAATTATTTCGACGAAAATAAAATCATAGTAAACAAATCATTCCTTTAATTTCTTGGTCTCTAAATCATAAAAATGGCTTCAAAGTTATCCTTATTGGAAGTTTATATTTCCAATTCGATATATTCATTTATCTAAAAAAGTCTATACGTCATATCAATAAACGCGAAAGAAAATAATCAAACGTTCGTTTTGCCGTGTATGAAAACTATCATCTCAATATGAATCTCGCCTTGAACATTGCGCAGCATAGATCATTTCATCCGATGTTTCATTGAACACTTTCATTCGAAGCATCTATTTTTGCACATACAATTAATTTTTTGCAATTCGCAACAGATTGACAAGCTTTTTCTGCCCGCGTGATAAATGAGACTTTGTTGACGTAAGTATAATTTTCTCTTTTTCTTACTGATTTACGTTAAACGTAATTACTAATTAAAACTCTTTTTCCTGTAACGCTTTACACATATAAAATAGAAGTTATAAATTCCTGATAGTTAATGTGAAATGTCACTAAATGGCCAACTCAGAATAAACATAATCTCCTTAATAATTAACATTATTATTAACAATATCATTAGTAATAGAATCATATATGAAAAAATTAAAAAAATATTACTATCATCTTGTTTTGCTAATTGTGGATAAATTTATTGTTTTAACCTGGAAAATAGTTGCCAACATGCTGATAATTTTTCCTAATTTAAGACAGTAATTCGTTTGTTTGCTTTTTCTTTCAACTGTGTATTCAATTTACCAACGATGTCCGTAATTTTCATTAGATCTTTGCTCTCTGTGTATACACGGAAAATTAGCAGTATATTTTCTTAGCACAAGTCATCGAGTATAACGACGTCGTTCAATCCGCATAACGGCTTCTTTCATTTGAAAATTGAGGAACCCATTACACTGCCAACTTCGATAAATGTAGATTTGCATGTTATGAACTATTCAGTCCCAATCGGGCACATTGGCCGCGAGATAATGCGCCGGAGCATCGTCGAGTTAAATAAATTGTTGATAAACTTTGACGAAACCCAATTGAGTTTTCAAGTTAATGCTATAAAGCATTACGGGGTTATCACCATGCACTCTGATAATGATAAATGATAGGGGCGATTCAAGGATTGAGACGTCGAGCGAAAGCCTCGGGTTACAGCGAATGACGCGCGACACATGGCGTTTCTACATTTATTATCGCGGCAAATGTCATCTTTTCCTTGACGCTCGTGAGAATTACATTACACTTTTTGTGCCCGCTCGTAATGAAAGAACGAGCATTTCAAGGCGACAAAGAGCGTCACCCCCTTACATATATTATTTACATATATTAAGAAACGTTAAGCCTACATATGGTGTTTTTTTTTATACATTTATAATGGGACAATTAGGTTATTATTAATAAATAATATTTTCAATTGTTTCCAGAGGTTCGTTATACGAGCAAAACAATATTTAAGTAATACGGGTTTCTAAACCATTGATATGTCCCCTTAATAAAGTGACTTTATTTCTGACAACGAATGTGGTTATTATCAATGCAGTTACAATGTAAAGCGCAAAGTTGAGATAAGAAATTTCAGAAGCAAATCACATTTTTTTGCGAAATCCCACTCAAGCTGATTCAGGAAGGAACACCTACGACGTTTTCCCCGTCTTTAATCCTTGTTTCTGATTAAGCAGGACAATTTAGCATGCGACCTACGCACTTACGTTTCAAAACCGATAGTTTAAAACGCTCCGATTTGGTTGAAAACGGTTGCTTAGCAGGAATCGTTTCTTTTCCGTTTTCTTTTTTCAAATTTCTTGAAAGTTCCTATATTTTTCCATTCCATTTGAAAGGCATTGATTAAATAGAACATTAATTACGCGCGATTAAACGCTGAAGAAGCTCGTAACGAATCGCATAATGGATACAAGAGAATTATTTGAAGGATTTAATTACTCGAAGTGCTGACATTTGATTGTGAAAGCGAAGTGGAAATATATTAGATTATTTTCATAATTTAATGGCGAATCGGACGATCCTTATTTGATGGAAATAATTATGGAATGGTTTTTTTCCGCGTTACCGCATATGCCATCCCGCGCTTGCAATATCGCGCGAGGCATTTGCCGGGAAGAAAAACATGGCAATTTATATAATTTTATACTCCAAAATTAAGTATCATTATAAAAAAAGTTAACAATATTTCGGGTATTAAACGTTAACCGAAGAGAAAAATTTCAAAACCTATTAAACTCCGACATTTTCTTGGTATTTAACGCTGGAATCGGTAGGCAATGTATATTGCATTATTCGAAGTTAGATTGTACGCATCTTATTTATAAAGTTAATAAAATCCTCGCGAAACCGAGTACATAATAATTGTTTTATATGATTGCGCAAGGATCACCGTGAGTAAGTAATCGCAAGTGGTTTAATTCCGAAAATATGAAACAATGTTTTCGGAATCGGGACGAGGCCGAACGCCAGATAACGAAGTCGCATTATTAACCTTGTGCTGTCTACTTGACATTTGAATTCGATTGCGTCCCAACTATGTCGTGAGTTACTGTAAAAGGGACCTTTCACTATCTCCCGGCGAAATGCAGTCAACCGCGCTGACCAACCGGATTGAGATATCTCCCGTGCACGTATATTATAACGCGTGGTATCTCACGAATACTGGAGGAAGCTCAGCCAGTTTACACCGCGGCCTTTTTTTTTTTTTACAACTGGTCATACGGCTTAATTAGGCAACGTCCTTTGAAATTTGAAGCTCGACTAAACCAAATATATCTGTGGCGCCGCTAATCAGCCTCGTGCTTTGTCAATCACCAACGAAAGTGGGAGTTAAATGGCAAAATCATGATAGTTCAACTGATACATACTCATAAACCAGAATGTGAATTTGCGCGTTAATTTTACATATTGATATCTTGTTGGAATGCCCGCGCTAAGTGCCTTTCGCGTCTGGAAGTGTACTATTTATGCGACCGCCTCGTAACTACGATAGATCAACATCACCGCCGATGATAACTTTATCAACAAACGCAATTAGGAACTTCTATCGGACTCTCGTTGGTATAAGGAGCGTAAGCGTTTCAGGATTTTAGATAGATCCAAATATAGGATAAAGTTCTTCGGTTACCGCTTATCGAGCGCCATACGATCTCCGTATGAATAATATATAGTAATTGTAAAGTATGCATCATCGCGGAATAAGATATCTACTTCTGCAATTGATACGTTTAATGATAGGACATCTAACAGTATCTATTATATTGTCACGTGTAAGCGGATATCGACTGGTACGCGCGTCGCGGATTTATTTGACTTCGCACAATTTGACGCGGCAGAAACGCGCGTTCGTTGCTGGAAATTTCTCGGACGTAAGTGTTCCGCGAAGTTCCGTGGCAAGAAGCGCAAAATAAAGCTGAAATGATTAACATCCGGAGCCTTCTCCTAACAACGTCGATCGCTCGCTTCATCAACATCTGCAGCGCCATCGCCATTCATGACCGCTTTTTGTTATTAATCGAAATCAGAATATCAACGCGGCTAACAGTACACTTGCCAGGCAATTCCACGTACGCTTTCCCAGTCAGGTTCACACGCCAATTTTCCGAACGGGAAGGCGCGGATTTCTTTTGCAGAGAACTTATACAGATTCCACACTTGCCGCGACCGTTCCTCCCGATTGGAAGAAACTGGTCTACCGATGAGTCTACCGGGATCCAACTGAAATCGCGTCTGCACCCCCAACCAAACCCGCGCCATTCATCCTGACCGATAAGATCAATTAGACAGATTTGAATAAAGCTTGAGCGGCGACTTGGCGGTATTTCATCCCGCGCTCAATCCTCGCGTGTATAATTCAAGCGGCGGTTCGCATTTGCCGCGCGAGCGTAGGCTGGGATCGGCACGCTATTGGCAATATCGAGACTTCTGCCGAAGTCGCGGAATCGATCCTTCTTTTTCCGCGCATTCCTCCCCGGAAAGACGAGGACGATCGTGCGCATACCTGGCATGCGCGAATATGCCGCACGATAATGTTTCGTACGAGTTCGAGCGCGAAGATTATGCATCCTGAAGATCCACGGACAAGATTTCCGGATGATGTACGAGC
Organism: Leptoteleia sp. ZL-2020; assembly: GCA_022817305.1. Classification (NCBI taxonomy): domain Eukaryota; kingdom Metazoa; phylum Arthropoda; class Insecta; order Hymenoptera; family Scelionidae; genus Leptoteleia; species Leptoteleia sp. ZL-2020. Next base: position 15,909 of record JABFPN010002684.1, on the reverse strand, counting down.
ACGGCCGATCGGCGTAACGAAGCGGTGCGGCGGGCTCGCGTTCCTCGCGATAGATCGCGGGGTAACTTTCGTACTTGAAAAGTGAAATTCCGATATGATTATATTCGGGGAGCCGGTAGTTCGATGAAAGTCAAGGATAGGCGTTGTCGATTCCGATTCGGATCGGGAGAAAATCCGGCTCGAATGCTAATCTCCCCGCTGGCGCACCGTGGACACAATTTTTTCCACCGCCATTGTTCCGTCCGACAATTAGATCACAATCGCGAGCCGACTAACGGCGTTTTATATTTCATACGAATCGTTATCCACTTTTCCTCATTATAATGCGAGGTTATTGGTTCTGCTTGATTTATGACGCTACCCTGACGGGGGCCTTCCTTGATGCCCGAGAATTGCGCCAGTCGCGGACGATTTAACGCACATTTTACGGAAGCGTTGCATTATGGCTGCGCTACGCCTACTCTTTTCCGAGGCAGAACAAGTTGTTGCGAATATCGTTATTATGGCCTTTTTTTTCGGTTGCAACAATCGATACAAATTTATGATATTAGTTTTTTTTGTCTTATTAATCAGGGTAGAGATAAAAGTATTAATCGTAGACTATAGTCGAGCCTTGATACGATTGTATCTGAATATTGTGTCGAGCTGATTGGATTTTCACATTACCGGAAGAAGGTGGAATGAAGTCTGAATCAATTTTTTTGGATAGATTTTTAATGCGAAATGTAATAAAAGTTATTAATTTTGAAAGTAAGAACACAAAGGAAAAAGAATATTAACAATTAGAAACCGAGGGATTTCAAATTCTAGTAAACTAAATTTTAATTTTTGATAAACTTTTAATATTATGTTTCCATTGGGTGTTGCTATTCAGAGTCGCTCAGTTATAAAATAGTTTACTAAAATTTACAACTTTTAATAAACTAATTTTATAAATTTTAATCATTTAGTCTACCATACAATTCTGCAAGTATAATGCCAAACTTGGTAAACTTTTTATTAAAAATTGTTATCTCTTTCTCTCAGTGAATTATTACAATCATTACATACATTCTTTATAATACTACAAGTAGTATAAAATGTCAACACGTATCCCCCATTGTAATCAACCAATCCCGTTCCATCGTATGTCCTCGTTTGAACGATCTTCCGTTCAAATCGTTACTCCCTCCGTTTCCTTTCCATTGCTGGAATCGGCACTTCAGAAACTGGTGGCACATGCAACTCGATACCCGTATGCAGAGCCGGAGCTCATAAAACGAATTTGATTACGTTACTCGAACGGCACTGTTCTATATATTGGCTAATTGAGACTGTCATTCATATCGGAGAAAGGGAGTGAAAATGCGAGGGTGCCATTCGGTCCGGTCCCCGTGAAACTTACTTCACGTCTACTTTTGAACCTTCGTACGTGTGCCCGTTTGCAAAACTCCGCGGTACACGTCCGGTTATGCATAACCCTTATCACGAATCATTAACCGTCTTTTGCATTCACGACAACGGATGTCGAAATGTCACGTTGATTATGACATGTAAATTTCGCCAGTTTCACAGCCGCTTACGCGTGCGTTGTCTCCGCGATTGTCACACGTCCGCTCAATGACAAACGTGTTTCGGATTCTACTTTGCATTTTTTTCCTTTTTGCAAACGCGGAAAAGCGGTCGTCGCTCAGGCCTTTAACGGACAAATGATAACATTGTGGCTTTCGGTGTCGCTTTACAAAATCGCGGTGGCAAAAAATAGCGCCGCGTAATGTGCGGTTGATTAGGAGTCGCCGGTAAATCACGATGTTTATGTAGTCTCACGTAGATGATTGTTTCGACCTCGCGCTGCGACGCTGCGCGCAGGGTGTCGGGCCGTTGTGTGAGCGCGCAGAGAGGCGCAAGCGTGACGAAACCCAAGTACACTTTTTCATTTGAAAAGTAATACGCCTCAAGGCAAGGGATTCGTTTTACATTATTGTTCCCGGTCGCGTACGTTCTTAGGCCTGACAGTTTCTCAAGACACACTTCGCGGCCAGTTTTTTTTTTTTCTCCGCCTTTAATTACAGTCACTTGTGAGATCTAAGGGAACGTAAACAGTGAAACGGGATTGAATGAGGGTTGGCGGAAATGTTGAGTCAATATTGAGTCAATGTTATTACTTTATCTATTTCAATCGCGTTTTAACAATAAGAAATGTTTGATTAGTGTAAAGTTTACTAGTTATCATACAAAATTTATCTACTGTATGAAATTTTTTAACTGAATTAAAATAACTTCTTTACAAAAGTATTGAAATGGATACGTGAAAATTATTTTCAGTTAACAAATGATACCAGTTGCATCTTAGTTCAATCTTGGTACACGATTAACTCAATTGTAAACTGTTAATATAAATTGGTGACCCCTGCACGGTCGTCAATAAGAAGTAAAAAGGGACAATGCAAGTTGTTGCAAAGTTAAATCAACACTTCTGCATTCAATGTTATTCCACTGATGTTGGTCCCACATCGTTCGCCTCGATCTCATGCCAATTTCAGTAATGATGAAAGGCGTTCTACGGAAATGAGATAATGGCGCTCAATCTTGTAGAATAAATACGTTTCGTAATGTTAGCGCTCGCAATGCCAATCATACAGCGCGGCATTTTCTTCTATGGTAACCAGGTTTTTCGCGGGAACCGAAATAACTCGAATGCGAAAACAAATTCTCATGACATTTGACGGTTCGCGCGAATCGCTAAAGAAAATTTGGCGCGCCATTTGAAATGCATATGAGACGGCGGTCGTGGGGAGGAAGTGAAATAGTGAAATAAAATTTCCGCGCGCTGATGGAATAGACGTGGATTGTCTAAATTCGAACGGCACGACCGAGCGCCGTGGAAAGCCGCGGGACGGTCCGACGCGACGACCGTTCCGGAAGCACTGCAGGCATAAACGAAGCGTGACGCAAAGGTGACGACGAATGCCTTGGCGCTTTTCAGCGGGAAGACCTTTTATTTTACGTTAGGCGTGCTGCTATCTTAACGAGAATCGGCAATTTTCGCGAGGCGAAGGGACGAGAGTTACGAACACGAAGGACAGTGTCGCTGAAGAGGCACTGTGAGAAGATCCGGTGCAGCGATTCCGGGCCCCCCGATCCAGGCTTCTATGTTAGATTCGTAATTGGACGGAGTGAAAGCGCGCTTTCGAAAGCGACTGCACGGCCAAATGCAGCCCGGCTTTTGTTTTGGCATTTTCCTCTCCAAAATTTATTGCGTCCAACGGCGTGGACGTCGTTTTTGTTACGAGACGCGCCGTGTCTTTTAGTGTTGTAATGCTCCCCAGATAAGTGATCTTTTATTGGCCGGTTTGCGAGGGCACAGCTTTTCAGTCGCAAACTTGTTGGAATTTTAACGAACGGAATAGCGGTGGTTGGTTAACACAATTGTTTTATTAAACCCTCGCCGGTTTTTGATGGAGGAACAACTGTATTATTAACAATTGCCAGCCCCGAGATCCCGCGATACAAATTGTATACGATATCTTGATTAAGGTTGAGAAAGAGCGAGCCGGCCTGGCTCGAGTCCCGCATTACATGTTATTCTTGCGGGGCAATTTATTTGCAGAGTTAAGGAAATTGCTAGGAAATTGGGCTGGTTGGAACAGGAAATGCGCGTGTCCGCAAATTGTTCCTTGGGCCCCTGACAAAGTGTTGACAGAGTTGCGATCTTTATTAGCAAAGCCAAGTCACGATCAACGAGATAACGAAATAAGTGTTATCTGAAATAATGAGATTTATTGGCCTTATAATGGACCGGGGAGCTTTTTCGTGCATAGCAAACTTGCCATTGTCGCTCGTTTGCGTTTAGTTCTCAGAACGAAAAGAGGACGGCGCAGGTACAATGTATTATATATTAATATCAACGTTGGAGACTGTCTATTAATGTCAGGCATTATATAAATTTCACATAATTACACATTCGCGTTATTACGTACAATTGAAATTTATATTACAACTCTTAAAATGACTTATAAGTGTGTGTAACTGTGTATGCTTATATCAAGATTGTATATAATTAGGAACAACAAATATAATATCAAATTACATAATATCAAATGATATACAATTTATACGGTGCCTGAAAAATTACGCTACAGCTATAATAAGTGACTTTCACGCGAATTTACAATAATTTCAGTTGAAAGAAATCGAATGATCATTGCCAATTGGATGGAAAGAAGGAAGTATGACAAGACTGGGGAAAAAAGCAATTGAAATAATTCGTGCGTGTGTCTCTTGATCAGGTGCACGCAGAAAAATAGATTTTTAGTAAAAATTTGAATGGTCATTTAAGTTAATTATAATTCATATGATAAATATCGAATAATTTTATAATTTATATAACCGATAATTTCATAAATTCATTGTACTTTCTAGAATAAACATTTCCATGTATTATTTCTTATTAATATTTGGTTGACTATTGTATTGAAACTGTTTAAAGTTTAATAATATTAATATATTAGCTTTTTAAATATAACAAATTATTTCATGGCTACACTAAAAGGTATACCGAGAAAAAGAAATGTTTAATATTAAGAAAATGGAAGCAATTAGACTTTAATAAGTATATGTTATAAATGTAATTAATTGTGTTTATTACTAAATAATAAGTTGTAACATTTACCAATTTAGTTTGACAACTACCGTATTTCATAAATATAAAAATTACTTAATAACAGTTATTATATATTTAATTGCTGATATACAAACATCTGGTTTTAACCACGTATTAAACACGTATAATTGTTATGAATCTTCATTTTCAGCATACAGATTGTAAACTTAGCAGTGTATTTCTTTTATTATGCGTTTGCAATGGAAAACTACACGAGCGTTCGCAGCTTCGCTGAAAAACTGATGTCATTTGTCTCGCCGGATGACATAAAGTGACAGACGGAGTTGAGCGGATAACAAGAGATCTGCATATCAAATATGCATACGCGCAAACCTACTCCCTTTCGGAATTCATTAATAAATAAACGAGTGGTCGGGAAGGTGTGCGTAACCTGCGGCTGTTATTATACAAGCGCGAAAAACGATTAGGTGATACTACGCGTCTTCCGTGGGCGTTCCCGAGGGACGTTTGGAATTAATTTATAAGTCGGCGCAATTATCGGTTACTCAATCCGCGCGATGACTAGGAATTGCTCGCGCGCCTATAATGTCACAGATTGGACGTTTCGCGTCGCTCGCACGCCACTTTTCAATGAGCTTTCAGTGCACGCGCGCTTCAAGACACTGATCGAATTTGCGCGTGATTTATTACGGGATTGGACGCGGACAGGATGTTGTTACACGCTTTAAACTCGCCGAAGAACATAATTGAATCATTGCGTCCATTGATGAAATACTCCAGACCCGGCACTTTTTCCCCCATTTTGCACTTTAATTATTTTCTTTTGTCAGTATCATGACAAATTACTGCTTATTATGTTACGAAGTTCGTTAATGAATCGAGGAATGTTTCAGTTTGTCTTCAGAGAGCACCGAGGAGAGATTTAATTGTGAGAATAACGTTCGTTTTAGATTTTTTTATATATAATTGTATATTATATATATTATGCTCGAGAAATAGGAAGAAACGTCACTGAGATAATAATTGTAAGTATTGGAAAAAAGTTTAAAAAACGATATAAACAAGCAATGACCCTTCGCGAAAGAAATCAACGAACAAGCTAGAAATTCTGCGACGAAGGGAGATAAACGCCAAGGGATAATAAACATCGTGCACGTGTTATGGAAAACATAAAATCGGAGGGATTTATGCCGAAGAAAGCAGTGGCAATTGAAAGAAAAAAAAAAGAATTAAATTTTGCTTGGCCGTAAAAGCAACTATCAGTTGCCGACGGGTCATTACGACTTGAAAATTAATAGTTTTGCTTATTTATTTATTGCGTTTTTATCCCCAATAGCCATTAAGCAGCCGTTTAAGGACAACCAGATATTAGCTAATTATTCGAGACAAATAGACAGTTACGACCACGTTCCATTTCTAATGGGACGCTGTCCGTCGGAAGTCATTTCTAATATTGCTTCAGTTGACAGAAGTACATATCTTCTCGTTGCCTTGTCGTTACTTCTCTCATTGTTTCAATCGTAAAGCAACTTTCTAGCAATTACAATCCTGTTGTCGAATCGACACCAGGGTTAAGATGAAGAAGAATAGTGAAAACACCGAAAAGAGTGACTTTTTGTCCCGTTTATATCGAGTGCAACATTTTTTGAATTTAATTTAATTATAATATAATATGATTTGGACAATATGCGTGTATTGAATTTGGTTATTTTTAATTTATATATTTATGTAATACTCAGATTTTTCAGTTTATCAAAGTATTGAGAAAAAATACATTTAGAATACGAATACATTCTATAACTCATTACTACCATCATTCATAACAATATTTTTCACGCAATTCAATCAGTCCCGTGTCAGAGCTGAGATAATCTCTTCGAGACATCGCTTCTCAGTTCCAACGGCTTTTTGCGAATTTCTTTATTTGCTCCAGGCACGACACTTTTCACGCGAATTCCAACGATTACTATAATCCAACATCCAATAACGGATATGTAACTTGCTTTTTAACTCGTACCTTCCAACAACAATGTCATTATGGCCGTAATTTGGAAAGTACAGGAATCGTAAACTGGCCAGGTTTTACGGTTAAGTTTGGCCGGGGTCAACGTGATTTCGCGCAGTTTCGCGAAATTTCTTCATTTGCGGCGGGGCCGTTCGGCGCCTACATCGTAGACCCGGTGAAAGTTCAACGAACCTTGCACGAACGACCAAAATGGGTTAACAGTTACTTCTATTTGGCTGGCGCAACAACGCAAATTCATTATGAAAATCGGTGCTTTCGTTGACGTGCGTTCGCGTGCGAGACACAGTATCCCGTATCCGCGGAAAAGAAGCGCGCAATTGCCCGCGTGGATATTTATCGGTCTAGACGGTTGACTGAGGCGCCCATAGGTGGTCCGATTACGTCGCGTTATCGGTTTACGTTAGATTCGAGCGAATAACCGTATAACTCTTTTAGATTTTGCGGCGAAAATCGGAACGTTGACTGGCCGCGCTGTTCTAGGGTATCGTTGCCTGATTACAGGCCGTCGTCGATTGACTTTGCCAAAGACAGCGCGCGCGCCTCTCGCAACATCAATTATCCAGAAATGGCCTCGGAACAGAGGCATCAATTTGAGCGAATGATTGATACGCTTGGGACGTTCCTAGGAAACGGTTACGTAAGCGCAAACATAACGCGCCCGTTACTTAACTTTCGCCCCCGATCTCGGCGCCTTATCAACCTGCGCGAAATCGTCTGGCGAAACAAACGCACTTGTTACCTCCAATTATGCTCGATTTACATATAGGAGCGCGCGTTCGCAAGAAATCGAGGTCGAGGCAGTTGGGTTTCTCGCGCAACAATAGCTGCCACCAAATGCCCCGACCCGTTTTAATTAATACATCCATTCAGTCAACGGCCGCGGTCTGAGGAAATGTCCCCCCCTCCACTTTCCCCGCGCGGGAAATTCCAACTGTTCGCCGGACGGCGGCAGCGTGGTTTTCTGCGACGGAACGCGACGTACGGTTAAATTCGCGCCGGGATTAATCTGTCGGGCACGATTTACTGGCCGGCTCGAGGTGGCGCAAAAAAAATCACGGCAGATAAATCACTCGCTCGTTCTGCGGCGGCAATTGATTAAGTCAGCAAGGTCGCGACAAAGTTGTATGCAACAACAGTGGCCGATGCACTGGTTTTATTAGCGTTATCGGGCTACCAGCAAGATGCATTAACCGCGATCCCTATTAAGCACCCGGAGCGCTGATACCGGGCAACGTGCTCGGCAAACTTTATGCTTTTGCAGCGTCTATTTATTGGACAAGATCACGACGCCGACGATTCGCTTCGGTGATCGCTCTGCCTCCGCCGCTGCCAGGCTGACAAGTGTCAAGCGCGTCGAGGCTGGTGTTAGTATTGTTGGGCTCTGCCTGGGAAAGCGGTACCGTTAATTTAATGGCAAAGAAGCTTTGACGTAAGTATCAAAACCGAGCTATTTATAATAGCGGCAAAAAAGAGCGGAGGCCCCGAGGGAACTTGACATTTCGTTTTGGCGCCGCAAATGTCGGCAAAATGGCTTGGTCGAAGTGCCGCCTAAACCGGCCGATCGATATTCCGCGTCCACCCAAGCTCGTTCCAATAAAAGTTGGATTCCTAAAATTCCCGAGGTTCTTCTTTTTGCGCGTCTGCGTGTGGAAGGAAGGAAGGCGCGAGGCAAGGCGGAAGCGGCCGACGCGAAATCATTCGCCGGCTTCGCTCGGCTTGATTGCGACGAGCGCAACAATGATCAATAGTCCATATAAATGCAAATGGCCAACGAAAATAATGTACGCCGCGACGGCCGGGGGAATCGCTGATTTCGCGCAACCGAGCACGCCGGGATTAGGGATTACGGACATGAAAAAGGCTCGATCGAGACACGGCAGTCTAGATTTCGCTGGAAAGCGAGAAGGAAACTCGATACGACGACGGCGGCGGCGGCAAAAACGACAAGAAAATACGAGAAGGCGGAGAGAATAAAGAGCTCGGCAGGCTCACACGCTCAAAGACACTCGGCCAATTACCAGGTTTTGCTGGGGAAGAGCGGAGATGCGAGAGAAGTGGAGAGATTCATTATGTTCTACGCGTGTACCGGCTACTGTATGCAACGGTTATGTACGATGTACCGATCTTGATTTAAGGGATGTATCGAGCAAGAGGGTCCCGGAGCTGGAAATTGTTACTCGTGCCTATAGGTCTGAACCGTGGAAGAAATATAAAAGGCCGGAATTGGGTGCTGCGACCTCAATCAGGCGTACATCATGCGGGCGTGCATCGCTGTTCAATATCCACTTTTCATATATCAAAATACCGTTTACGGTATGGAAATATCGGATTTGGTATATTGGGTTCTAAAGGTTCTTGTAAATTTTCTTCGGAGCTTTTTCTTTTCTTTTTTTTTTTTCATTGTTGTTTCGTCGTTATGCTAAGAGAAAATTGAAATCAATTGAGTAATGATTCAGTGTGACAAATGGAATGCGCAATTTGGACGGTTCAGACAATTAGCAATTAATCTTAAATGTCTGAACGGAGAATGAATTATTCTCATTTTAAAATGTTCATTATATTTAGAATGCGACTAGTTATGTAAAGTTGGCAATTAATTAGGTTTCCCTCTTGTTGAATTCTTTCGTAGAAATTTAAAGAAATATAATGATTTAAATGCAGCGTACTTTTAATATAATAAAATGGTTGAAATAAATGGGATAACTTTGGTCCTTGGAAAATGGTAGTCTAATCACAGGCAGGTTCACGTTATGATTAACTGTGCTGGAAGTTGGCGGTTGAACAAGAGAAGCACATACATAATACAATTCCATTTCTTTTCATTGATTGGCAGCGAACGTAGGTCGAGTGGAATTTCACAAAGTCAAAAATCACGCAACAATTATCTACATAAAAACACTAGGATTATGGTTGGATCGGTCGGCGGAGAGTTTTTCTTCAAATACGAGAAAGAAACATTACTATGATTTGAAAGACGAAATGTATAATCATATTGTCAAGTTGAGCGACACCGGCGCAACGAATTTCACCGTTTACGAAAGGCCTTTCGGATTCCATTCACATCCTGGGGTCAACTGAAACGCAACCCCGCAGACCAATTAAAGTGCGGGTCCACAATAAAATTACCCCGAAGTGTGTACTTAGAACTGCGACACTCGCGGAAATTCTTTCTTCAGCCGAACATTGTTCCAGACGGAACAATGAGGCAATTTCAGTTGGAATACATTCGCATGACATCTTAGTAGATCGGATCTATTCATAGCCGCATTATGCACGAATGCGGAAGGATTATGAGCGGCCTTGTCTTCCGCGAGTCAATAGCAAGAAAGAAAAAAAAAAGTGCAAAAACGTAACGCGGCGTATTTATTAGCATAAGCGATGATCGTGCGAGATGTGTCTCGGGCGTAGGTGCAGGTATGTGCGTAGGTTGTAGGAACGAGAAAGAGATACAGGAGCATCGGCGTAATGCCCGAGGGTTAGTTGATAAGTGACAACGTTCCAAGATAAAGCTGCGTATTACTTTCTGAAATTGGCACGAATTTTTCATGCAGATCTCTTACAGTATAATGACTTTGAGTGGAAAAAAGATGAAATTAGGGTTGAAGTGAAATGTGACTTTCCATGTAATACAGGATCCCAGTGATATATCTCAAATCACTGTCCAACAAAAAGATATCATTATCCCTGGAATATCTCATATATACTGCGATATATTGACAATATTTCAGAGATATAAAGGTTGATATAATAATATATGGAAAGGATATATTGTGTTACTAGGGGTGTTACTGAAGTTGAAGTAGATGAATATCTTCCCAGAAAGATATTTGCCAGTGTTATAAAAGAAGTAATAGTTAATTCCAGAAGAATGTAAAGGATCTGAGATTTCCTATTATCAATGTTTACGCGTGTAATCTTGTACGACCGACAGATATCCTTCGAGCCACCAAATAACTCGGCAAGTGCTACCGGATAACTTCGTCAATATCGCAACTCGCGCGGATCGAGATAATCGCAGGAGTTCGACAAATGACTATCGCGCGGAATACACCTCGTTAGTCGTCACATCCGTGTCGCGTTGCTTTCCGTGAGATTTTAATTAACCGAAGCGAGCGCCACATTTTTCGGCAACGACGTATACAAGACCGGAAATGCTCTTGTGTTCGCCTCCGGAAGTTGACGCGCGTATCATTTATCTCAATAAAATTGAGACTGCAAGCTGGCGCAATTTATAGCGACGATAAACTAGCTCGGGTACCGAGCGAAACTCTTGTAAACCCCGCTCATAGAAAAAGTGGCGATGCTCGAATTAAATTAATTGATCAAGTGGATTCAATTAAATTATATTAAACCGTACAACCGAGCGCTAGGCTTTCTCATTTGAATCCGAGTATAGTTTTGTTGTCAAGAATTTTCCCGTGATCGCACTTCGAATTGATTCGTAATTAGATTATCGGCTGAGGAATGCGCGATCCAATTAAAAATCGACCGATACCGGTTGAAGTTTAAATTGGTTCGTGTGTGAGAATATTGATAAGCATCGCGGTTATCGCGGATTTTCGTTTGGGCTTTCCAGTGATACATTTTGTTCTTGATTAAGAGGATGTCAAGTTTGCATAGTAAATGTTCGGTGTAGATAACTCATGTTTGTGCGATTATATTTAAAATATTTAACGGCAAAGGTATCTTTACATGACATTCGTTCTGGAGATAAATCGCCATTAAGATGAATTACTTACTGACAGTTTTAAAGATATCTGGACATTTTGGGGACTGCCTTCAAAGACGCTTCAACATTTAATGACAGTTAAAAGGATACACCCCAAAATTTTAGACCCGTATCTAGTGTGATTAGTTTAGTTAGCTTGCTTAAAAATTCTTATGAGGGTTTCCAGCATATTTTAATTTCCCTTGAATATTCAAATTTAAAAGTATCTAAGTCCTATATCTAATTTGGGTGATCCCAAGAATTACTATTATAGTTTACATCTACGTATATTAATTTCAATCATTTTCTTCCAGTACACCTAAATTTGCATCAACCATTGTGTTACTGTGTAAAGTGAGCACTTAAGTGCAATTTAAAAGAAAAGAATTAAGACAATGTGTAATATTTCGTCACGCTAACGAGTGAAACGAAGTAAAATAAAATCGAAAGGCACTTACCAAGGCAGCTTATTGCGTGATCAGCTGGTGGTCGGAGTACGTTGCGTGCCCAAGCGGCTCTCAAAACCTCGAGAGCGCAGGGTGGTCCGCTCACCATCAGCACCCCCGGTGCCACGTGTCCTTTATAACGGAGTTGACGCGTCGCATCTACGAGTGCTACATTCCACCAGCACTTGGAATTGGCTTCCAAAAAGCTCTGCAACACATAAACGAAAAACTTCAATTAGTTTCGCACCAACATTATCGTGACAATGCACGGCCGCGATGGCTTTTGCATCGCCCCATAAATCAGCACCAGGGAATCTGGTTAATTAAAGCACCGTTTTTTTTTTCTCTCACCGATGAATTATACAACTATCGTCGAGCGGCAGGACGCGCGAAGCCATTGTGTTTCGTGATATTTCTCCCTTGCGGCATTTCTTCCGCACTTTGCCCGCATCCCCTTTCGATTACGAGCACCGCGCTTTCTTTTTCACGAGGGTGAAAACGCCCCGAAGATGACCGTAAACGCGCCGCCTTTGTGTCATGGACGTTAAACCTTATACATCAATTTACCCGGACCGTACTTCACCGCCAAGTGTTTTTATGTTCGTCAATTGTTTACTCAATTGAAAATAAGACTTTTATTTTCGTTTCATTAGATACTTTATTTATCTACTCATGTCCTTTATTTACTGCGCGAGGCAAACATTTTTGAACGGTTTTATTGTACTTAGTAATTATATTTCGCTACGATAAATTTTGTTTACATTTAAATTATTGTACGCGTGTGTAATTATTAATACTTTCAAGCTATTATTATATTAAAGTTTCTTTTTATATCAGATTTTTATATTTTTATATCAGATTGGGATTAAAATTTTACTAGTATTATTTTATCGTGATGAATTATTATTATCTTATGAATTATCAAAGGTTCAATCAGACTATCGAATCTATTTCTACGAGTTTATTGACAAATATATTTGCAAATTGTACAAATATGTTATTAATTAAATTAACAAGTCAATTAAATTCATAAATTAAATGAATTCTTATTAATGAGATGAGTAAACGATGTTTCAATATTTACCAAGTTTACATGTTAAACGACAATTTATCAAAGGAAATTTCAATGAACGATTAGTGGAATAATAAGAGGAGACGAGGATAATAGCAAGGTATGACAGTAAGAAATCAACATAGGCGAATGTTCGATTTCTCTCGTACATAAATGGACCACTGACAAACGAAGGGATATGATGGAGTTGTTTATTGATACCCGGCTGATCGACGAACCAAAGCCTTCAACGACAATAGATGTGTCGTTGATTAAGCCTTTGTTTAATCAGCGCGTACGCGCGTCAATCATGCGCGGTACGTGCGTACACTTTGAAGGGACCGCACGAAATGTACACACCGGATGGAGCCGGGTTTTCTCCCCGGTTGATTTGTTGCAGGTGTACGTCCGATTAATGGTTTCAATGCGAGCCGTTTCGTTCGGCGTTTTTTGGACTATACATTTCCAGTGCCTCCTGTGACTAGGCCCGATAAAGCGACTCGATTAATCGTCCCGAGAGAATGGCCACTTGAAAAGCCAAAGAACCGAAAGATAAATCGCTTAATTGTGGGCAATGAGGCGAGATACTAATTTCAGATACATAAAATAAGAGAGAGAGAGAAATTCCAGTAGCGAAAGAATTTAATACGTCTGTCGTAAAGTCATCATTTTTATGCCATTTTTGTAACCGAATACCTTTTTGCCTCGAGTTACAAAGGCGCGAGGAAATTTATTTTGATCGCGTGGTGGGTGCCGCGGTAGACGCGAAATTACCATGTCTGACTCCTATAAATAAATCGGTAGAAATGGAATGCGCGCGACTCGGGAATTTTCGTCATTCACTGTCTTGCATGCGCCGGGAATCCGTAACAGTTATCTGCCGAGTCTGCGAAAGTGCAGACTCTGACAGAATGACAGGCAAGGTTTTAGTGTATTGGAGTTGGCTTTTTGCTTTTTTTCTTTTTTTCTATACTTTTTTTTTAACGAACCGCTGAAAGAGAATCGCGAAAGGCCATTCTTTGAATTTGACGGTTTTTATTTGCTTTTAAGGATCGTTGTTAGAATTTATATTATATTTATAGTTGTGATGCGCGTTTAACAGTTGTATACATGACGGGACTGATTTATGTGATGGCCATTGTCACTGGAAGGAATGAAGATTTAATGTCGAATAAATAATTGAATAAATATTTGAGAAACATCATTTTTTGATTCCCGAACAAAACGTTCGGGATGGTTTATCGCGAAAATCTATTTTGGTCGCCACTTTTAAAGTTGTGCACAATGCGATACGTGTGATTATTTTATGCAATTTGATGGAACAAGTAATTCTCGTTGATGTTTCGTTACTGTGAAAGCTTGCAGGAGCAAATTCGTAGATGATAATGACAATTTGACGTAGAGTAAAGAATTTTTTAACAACAAAATATTTAAATTCTTTTTAATTTAATATAAAAGTCAAAGATTATGAAAAATTAAAAAAAAATGTTTGTATAAAAGTCAAGTATTATTACTGTTTACATTAGGGTCCATACAAAAGATAAATAATTATAAAAATAAGATTTCTTTCGATGATCATCTTGAGACAACAAGTACTTTAAATCTAACAATAAATGTCATTAATACTTTTTTCTCATTATTACCTTCAACTATAATTTATCTTAGTATAGGTTCCTTGCTGAATTCATTGGGCAGAAAAAGTGAATAAAGGACAGAGTGAATAAACGACAATAAGACACATGATTTTTCGTAGTTTGCGGAAAACGTCAATACAGAACGCCCTGGGACATCAAAATTGTGTTCACGTCTGACCTTCAAGGTACGCCAGCAGCGAAAACGGGGCATAAAAAGCGTCGACTTGGCGTCTCGAAAAAAAAAAAAAAATATTGATCGAACAAAAAAGGAATTTTTGCGGCTACTTGCTCTTGGAAAGATACTCGTTAGCGCTCTTGCGATTTATGACAAAACAAAATAAAAAAAAAATAAGGCGTCCGTGATGTACAAATAGAATTTCAAACGTTAGCCAATACAATGGTAAAATAAGGTAAATCGGCTGAGAAAATACGGGTAAACAGTTTGCGACATTTAACATCGTAAATCAATATCAAATAAAGAGCGACGATTCCATGAGACCAAATCAGAATAAAATGAGATTATTTAAAGCGGTCATTTTGTGTTATCGCGAAAAGTAAGATTTAAGGATGGTTTTCACAATCATTTTACTTTCTTCTTTTACTCAATCTACGGTAATGTCGCAATTAGGCCTGTCCATAGTTCTCGGCCGAAGCTGCCTCGTCGGGAATCGTACGTTTATGGTATAATGGCGATTATTAAATTTTTTTATAATTGCATTAAGTAATTTATGTTACGGCGCTTTGCGGCTAATGAATGAACGTCGGCAGTTAATTTACAAAGCAATAAATATAAGCGAAATTGAATGATTTTACGGGACAAAAAGTGTATTATAATCTAAAAGGCAGAGCAAATCAAGTTTTGGTAAGCTGTATTCTAATTTGTGCCAAACTTTTCAGGTTATTATACTTTGAGAAACTGGTTTGCGAATATGGGAGCTTTAATTGTAAAACATAAGATAAACCGTTTTATAAAATTCAGTTTTGTCACAATCTGTTGTGGTACAAAATTAGTAAACTTTTGCTGAAAACTGGTATTCATTTTTCTTTCAGTACGTCACTGAACAAATTTACGAGATGTTGCTGGTTAATTTTGAGCTCTTCCCGAGCGCGACGTGGATCCTTAGATATTAACCAGCTGAAAAGAGTAGCGGCTCGCGGAGGTGTCGTGCGATTTGCATGCTAATGATAATGACTGATTGTTTTCCGCGCACTCATACGCGTCCGAATAGTTAAAGGCGTAATTCATTGTCAACCGAAGGAACTTATCGGTTACCGCGATGGGACGGCAGTGAACTTGCTGCCCACTTGCTAATTCCCATGTAGAAATTGACAAACGGCCCAGTACTGGCCCACGCTTGGCAACCGTTGGCTTACCGTCGGCTGCGACGGTCGGTTGACCGTCGGTATGAAACACCAATATCACGTGGCCCAATGGTTGCAC
>JABFPN010002683.1:0-21058 GCA_022817305.1 Leptoteleia sp. ZL-2020 | reverse complement strand
TATATGCTTTGTAAGAATAATGTATTCTTATTATAAATAGAATTTAGTTTTGTCCATATATTGAATGGAATCCCTATTTAATATAAGAAGATTCTATTACTCTTAAATAGACAGTTTTGTGAGTGTAAACATTCGTACTTCTTGTAGTCCAAAAGAAAAACGGAAAATGTCACTTATGCAAGGAATGCTTGAACGCCTTTCTCGAACTTGAAGAACATCTTGAGAGAAGGAAGTATTCACAGTGAAAATAGACAATAATTGTACACGCAAAGTTATTATAGGCGCGCACAAAATGTTAATGGCCTTATCGTTAATTTAATCAAATAAATGTTACGCGAAGTATTTTCCATCGGCACCATCAAACTACTTTCACCGGTTCATTCGTTATTTTCTACGGAATGACATAAAAAGTTGTTTTTCTTCGTGGTAAAACCAAAAGCTCTCCCTCCGTTCATTACAGCTAAAACATTTGACTGATTATATATAAAAAGTCTGCCCTTCATATTTTATATGTAATAATTAATATCTATATAATAATATATTATTATATTATTATTAGTACTACAAATTGCTTTAATAATTATCATTCTTACTATTTTTAATAGTAAAAATGACAATAATTTTTATTAAAAAGACGAACATGTAGCTCAAATACAGTTAAAAACAGTAATTCTTTCTGTCACATAGTTCTCAATGCATCAATTAACGTTACTCAATATTGACATCTATTGAAATGCAAAAATACGAGTTTGTTCTTATAATTCTGGCGTACATTAGCATAATTAGTCCGCAACTTATGAGAAAGTTGCGTTTCCTGCAAGTGATGAGTTGTTTATAATGAAAGGAATAAACATCAATTGTTAATGTTTAATTATCGAGTATTATTACAGGAAAAACGTTAAGTAGCGATCACCGCGGGATAAACGACGCTATTTATATTTTAATGTTGGAAACAACGGATATTTTGAAGGCATAAAGTCACTAACATTATCTTTCAAGTTAATCGACGCTGCAGGCGCACTGTCCGCTCTGGGAATATAAATGAATAGACGTTATTTATTATAAACAAGTAAACCATGTGATCAAAAGTTAATTTAATTTCAATAGATTTTAATTAAAAAAAAACGACACCTGTTATTCGAATTAAAACAATATATTCTCAAAATTGGGACCATTTTGGAAAACTTATTTTGCAAAATAAAAAGGAATAGTCCTTAAAAAGTTTTATATTTAATACAAATAAATCATCAACCTTGACGTTGATTTAAGGTTGGACCTTCAACATTGATTCAACTCAAGTTTATGTATATTTTTCACATCAAATTGTCATGTTAAACAAAACATGACGTTCGTATTATCTAAAGTCAAAACAAATATTTTTTAACTTGAATATAGGTAACTTGAAAGTTTTAGGTATCCTGACCAATAAATATGTTTTCGCAATACTTATATGAAGTTGATATTAAGGAATCATCAGTTTATGCTAATTTTACATGATATTTTTCTCCGTGTAACTTACAATAAATCGTATTTAAAAAAGGATTTTTAAACATGTTCGTCCGAATACAACAAAGTGGTAGGGCCAACTGGCAACAAAAATGCATTTTCACGTATATTTGCGAAACTTTATTGATCTCGCTTGATTTAAATCGAGCTCTCTGTCTTTAAAGCAAAATTCAATTTTATAATCCATACTTTTTCTTCTCGAATAGATTAATCGGCATTAATCATTTCTCGGATAAACATATTTGTATATCTCGATTACAAAATGCTCTTTAGGTGCATGGAATTTCGCGCGACCGGTTGAAGAAGGTTGAATTGTAATCAACTGCCATCATAAATCAGCGGTCGCATCTTCTACCGGCATCGTCAACGTCGATTTGGACTCTGTCGACATACATACTTGCGGGACTCTTCTCTCCTCTTGTGGTATTACGTAGACCATAACGAATTCCGCACCGCAGGGCAATGACTGTTCGAAGTACAAAGAACGCATTTCCCACTCCGCAAAAATCGGTTTCCGTAGTCGCGAATTCCTTTCCGGCACGGCGCATTCTCTCCCGGCTTCGTGACTCTTTCACAAATCACAACAAACTAAATCGCCGCGACGAAAGCAGTTTAATCATGTAAATAGTTCTCGGCAAAATTGCTACCTGTTATACCATAAATATAAATGTATTCTTCAATTCGATAGCCTGGTAAAAATCATCTGAGAAATTGTTCGGCTTTGAAGGAAAGGTTACACTGAAAGAAATTAACTTACCCTATGGGAAATTGCCAGAGTCGACCTACGGGGCCGATTCTGGCCCAGTACTGTTAGTCATACTTTCGTAAAGAGATAGGGTTGGTACTGGTTTGAGCTTGGTTATCAACAAAAGCAGAACATAACCAGATGTAAGACATGCCAAGCAAAATATCAACGCCATAGTTGATCCAGACTTGAAGCAGTACTGGTGATTTAAAAAAATTGTTCAATGCAAGAGCAAGGTTGGATAATTACTGGTAGGGTATAGCTATACAACTGGTACGTTTAGTTATAGGGTACTGGACCAGTGTTATCACTCCATTACTAGTACTGGTAACTCTGGTAACGGTACTGTACCAGTACTGGGCCTGTAGAACATTTCCTATTTGGTTGTAATTGTGACTATGTAATAATTTGAGGGGGATTATTGTGTTCATTTATATACACGGAGAGAAAAGATTAATAAAAAATATTAACATTGTTGGTAAACTGGTCAATTACGCGCAAAATTTGAGAAATTACTATTTTCAGTTAGCACTAACTTACACTGAGAAAAAAGTTGGGATAAAAATTATTATACTATATGTAAAAATGGGGACAAATTACAATTCTTGTCATATTTTTCTTGTCATATATCATATTATCCTTTAACTTCTTTTAAACTGTATATTAACTAAGACAAGAAGATGTCATTTGTCCCCATTTTTAGATACAGTATAATAATTTTTATCCTAACTTTTTTCTCAATGTAGGATACTTATTTTTACTAACTTAGGATAGTAATTTTTCAATTTCTTAACTATATGACCAGTTTACTAACAATATCAGTAATTTCAAAATATGAAACATATGTGGTTCCTACATGTTTTGACAGTTTCATATAAGATAAAAAAATACATAAATATTTCTCCAAACATTTTATCAATTCTAAAGAATCTAAAGTTATTTTTCTTTCTCTCTATAAGTGTGTTTACTATTACAGAAAACATGAAAGAAAAAACCTGACTTTCTGAAAGCTCATTCATAATATTACTTAATAGTTACAGTTTTGTTTACTGAATCTGCAATTAGGTTAACCAAGAGAGCCTATTGTTTCTCTCGGTATGACAGACAAAACACAGTCCATAAATATTTTACGAATTTCCTTTGCTTAAGTAGACTAAGAGAAGTCATCTGTTTTATTTGTTAAAACTGTTTCAGATTTTATCTTTCAAATATTTTGACAGGTGTCTGAGGTTTGAATATTAAATGGACTAATAAAATGTACATAATATCAATGAATGATTAAAAGTAATGACAATTAAGAAACGTAAAAAAAACTTTTACTCTAATGACGAATGAAATATTAATGTTGTTATCATAAAAAAATGCTTTCAATGAGATATTAGATATCCCCACATTTACATCATATTACTTTAATGCAAATTTGAAAGTACGTCATTAAAATGAAATTATGTTTTGGTTAAAAATTATGATTTTATTACATTTGAAATAGGAAGAAAAATGTAAACATTGGGATAAAGAAATGAAAGGACATAAACAGAAATTTAATAAAAGCGTGTATTCAGCTTTTATTTTATTTATGTATGTAAATTTTTGATTAATTTTAAATAAAACGATAACTTTTGGACCAAAACAAGTATAAAGAATTGTTTTGAAAACGATTAAGATTCAGAAATATCAAGAATCCTTAATAAAGTAAACGACAATTTTAAAAATGCCTTTACAATTAAATATTGCGTTGAAAAAAAAAAGAAACGCAATTAAAAGCTGTCAACACATTTAAATTAATATTCATGCGGGTTCTACGAAGATTTTCTTGCGAAACTCTGACCGCTTCACAACCGCTCAATTTTCATTAGTAATTTATCGTAAAACTTGAACTGTGTCAATATCAGTATGCAAAGTTTATCCTTGTCCTTAAACGGGCTTCCTTAAATATTATCAAAAATAATTAAATTGCCCGGTTGGAAAGTAATCGCGGCGCGCGTACGGAAAAACGAATTCCATCCCGTCCGCGCGATACCACGGGTGTTGGATAACCCGACAATGTCGCAACCTCGAATTAATTTCGGCCGCAAAAAGTGCACGGGCGATACGTACGTGCGGAAAAATTTGTCGAGGCCTCTATTGCGTCCTAACGAATTTGTAAAAGAAAGCGAACGGCCACGTCGGGGATGTCGCAATACTCGCATAGTAATATAACGCCACAAGCAAATGAGGAGACCATTTTACTGCAATTATTTCGCAAACTTGGCGTAATGTTTTTTTTTTTTACACCGCGGTACACTTCGAACGGGCGATAATGTTTTTACGGCCAAATTCGTACGATTTCGATTGAGTTGTTGACGGCTAATAATAAATGTGTATGCAAACGAACAAGTTCACTTAGCATTTCTCACTTTATTTAAAAAATCGCGGTAAAATGTTTTACTATTATTCAAATTTATATATTTCTCAGATGCACGGAAAAACAAGAAATTATTAACGTTAGAAAATGGAAGTAATTAGATTTTCTTAAGTCTATTTAATAAACTTAAATGTAATCAGATAAAAATTTATATATGGGGCATGTAAGTTTGCCATATATGCGACATATATGTTGATTTTTACATGGTATAACAAATATATTACATATATATTTGGAAGATATATTTTATACAATGTAAAAGTCAACTTATATGTTGCTTATACAAAAAATACGTAATAAATGCACACATATCTGCGTGTTATATTAAATTTTGTAATATAATTATAATCATTACATTTCTTAATATAATTCTGTCATAAAAGATATAATTATTACTTCAGATTAAGAAATAATTAAGAAGTATTATTAACATATTATATATTAATAAATAATTCTTAATATAAAAATACGATTTTCTTATGTTAAAAGAATTAATATATCATATTCATTATTTTCTTTCTTAATACAATATATGTATGACATTGAATCACATATTGGGCATCACAAATTGAAAGCAACGTATGAATAATAATAAATGAATGATACAAAATGTGATTGTACGATATGAAGAAACCCAAGACGCGATATTGTCCGCCTAAAATTTATGAACAATAAGTAACCGAATGCTAATAATAGGCATTTCATTGAACGTTCCAACGGCGGAGTTATGAAAACATTTTGACAACGCAATCATAAACGCAACTTATATACAATGGCACACGCAAAATGTCATACGATTGCCGCAGCGCATTCAATTCAATGCACATTTTACGAGCGAGGGTTTGTTAAAAAAATATTACCGCGATATATTTATTCCGCACTAAAGTTAATGTTCCATATAATGCTTCTTAATAAACGCGTTTGAAATTACTGCCGTGGACGTTTTTATTAACATTGTTCAAGCATCTGATTATTTATTGCACACCGTCCCGTCGAACGTGTTATATTTGAAACTGAAATGTTGCTGCGCAGTACCAAAATGATAAATGTAAAGCAGTAATAAACGTTGTAAATTTTCTTGAAATTCTGATAGTTTTGTCAGTTTATTTTTGTTATTTCTTTATTCTTTCTTTCTTTGCATTATTATTGGGAATATTTGTAGAAATTAATTGTATTATAATAACAGATTATTATTATACTGTCATTAATTGAAAATGTCCATTCTAATTACTCAAAAAAATGTCGATGATATTAATATCTGAATACATCGTATAGACCGAAAGAAAAATTGAGAGAAACGGATTAATACAACCAATAAACTACGTTCATTGATGAAATTATCATAAATTTTATTTATACGATTTTCTGTTTTGATTTATAGATCGAAGTAGGACGATAAGTTTGCTTTTTTTTTTAAAAAAAAAGTATTGATTTACTGCTCTGTAAACGGTGTTATTAATGAAGCATATCGTTTATTTCTATTTTATATTATTTTCTTATTCTTTTCTAAATAAAAACTTACGTAACTCAAATTTAAGTTAATACATAAAAATGGCCGAATATTCTATATTCAACCATTAAATAACATTTGTACGCAGCACAAGTCAAAAGTTACAAAAATTGCTTGTATTAAAAATTATAACACAGTTCCGGAAACATTTGACTTACGTCACGTTTACACGGTTATAGTCAGTTTTTATACCACGCGCAGTTACTCTTCATTGCTTGCAAGAAAAATTTGTCCACCCTGTCGGATTACGAAAAATGGTATATTACTTAAGAAGTTGCGTAAAGTAGCCATCATCTGCTTTTGCTAATTATAAAAATTGCACATATACAAACAAACTAAGAAGAAAAATAAATTTTGCATGAAATTTAAATCTCTTAAAAAAGCTAAAAATTTGCCACAACTGGGTATTTTTAGCATTCTTTATAAACATTCATAATTTTACAAAAAATTTCATAGAAATATTGTTACCAGCATTAGAAATTATTATATTTTACTATCACTGTAAATTTTATTATCAAACTAATGTCTGCATATATAAATGCATTTGTTACCATAAAAAATTATACATATTTTATACAGTAATAATGCAATATAAAGCAGGTAGATAAATTACATGATATAATGAAATAAGAAATTTCCTTATCGACTGTTTATAATAAATTTAATCCTTCTGTAATAATATTATTGCCATAATAATATTTACAATGCATCTGAACCTGAGTAGGAAATCTATTAATTCTGTTTATTTCAATATGATTTAATATACGGAATCTATTTCAGGGTTTTCGATTATATATTTATATTCTATCAAAAGATAATAATAAATAATGAATATATGTTGCAAACTGACAATATTTTATGCAGCATATACCTAGACAACTTTCCCTTATTTCGTATAAAAAAATATATTAAAAGTTACCTCATTCGAACTCATGTTTCTGTCACTGCAATTTTATGTAACGTAATTAGAATCGAATACAGTACATTCAAGACTTTTTAAACGATTATTAGAATATTTATTGATTTATAATTCATAAATTGTCCCACATTTTTTACCTGTCTAATTTTCTTTCGCTCGATTACTTAAAGTAAATTCCATTATTTATAGTAATCATAAGTATTAAATTTACGATATAATAATATATTGCAATATTTTTTTGCAAAAATTGCAAGGAAAGTAATTCATTTTAATATTCACAAGTGATGAAAGGTAGTACTTTCAGAGTATGTGTTATGAAAAATGAATTTGTATACTTGTTTAAAAAATATAAGCGTAACAATAAAAAAGGGTCAACTATTAAATGTTTGTCAGATTATTTTTCAATTTAAATGACTTTTGCGAAAATAGGCGGGTAATTAATGAGGCAAGAAAAATGCGAAATATAAAAATATTTTTTTTTTTTTATTTAATCGTCTTTTTTTCACCATCCTGAAATAAAAGCAAACTTCAATTCGCCGAAAGAATATTTCACTCTTTAATTTTTTTTGACATTAAAGTGATTTATTTGTTGAGTAAAAAAGCGCTCGGTGTTTTCTTCTTTTTGGGAATGAAAATCTATTAAAAATTCCCCGATATTCACAAAAATATTTCTGCAATTAATTATTCATGTACATTATTTCACAAAATTATGCAGCTTGTCAAAAATAATACGTTCAAGAATTTCAACTATGTTCTTTCATGTCGTCAACTTAGAATCCATCATTTTATATTTAGTTCTCTGCTTCATTATAATAACGTTTATCCAAGTTTAGGAGAAATTTCACGAGTATCTCTTTCTTTGTCGCGCCAGTTTTTTATATCGTTAAATATTGCTGTTAAAACGCAAATTGCCAAACAATAAAAAAGGGGGAATTTTGTATGGTATTGTGAGAGATAATTTTGTATTAGATAAAAGGATAATACTAAAATGTAGCAGATTATTTTTGGCTAAAACAAAGATATTAATAAATATTTTTAATTTGTTTCAGATGCTGATACTCTTGAGGTCTTTAGCGTTCGTCGCAATACTCGAGTATCACATCAGAAAGGTAAGTTGCATGCTTAATTAAAAACTTGTGCGATTTGGCGCACTTGGAAAGTAAAATAATTATTTCTCTTCGTTTTGATACAATTGTCTTTTCGTTACAAGTGAAAGGATACGCCAATTTCCTCCCTAGGAAGTTCTCAAAATATCATCCATATCTCTTGTGACTTTAATTGCAATCTCCCTTGGTACACAACATATTATTGTTGATCTTTCATTACTTTTATTTACAAGTTCGACTTTTATTGCATTATAATTTATATATATGCAACGTGAGCAGAAAAAGAATCGCATAGTGGTTGGTCAAAAATTATCATCGAGGTCAATTTATTTTTTCCGTCTAAACTTCAACGTAGATATAAAATATAATTGAATAAAACATTTTTTTGTTTAAACTTCAATTTCAAACGAAACGTTCCTACCAGTGTACTTTAAATACATTGGCTTTAAAATATGTGTAATGACGCACATGAAAAGTTTATGAAATAAAAAACAATTTAAGTTAAACGTGACATTTTTGCATGGATCCGCGCAAAAATCAAAATAAACAACAATAGACTACGCAGATGCGTTTCGAATAAATAACGAAAAAGATGAAGAAAAATGTATTTCTGAACTCCGTCGCGTAAACAATGTTAAGGTGTATAAATAATCGTGGACAATAGATAGGTTCAATTATCTGAAAGCAATTAGAATGAAATTTGCGACCTTAGTACGTAAACAAAGATAAATTAAAATACTTAACTAGCCTATTAAAATAAATAAATGCAATAATAAACAGTGTGCAATAATAAGGTTGATTTTACCACGCCTGGGATGCGTTCAAGATCTTGCAATT
Organism: Leptoteleia sp. ZL-2020; assembly: GCA_022817305.1. Lineage (NCBI taxonomy): Eukaryota > Metazoa > Arthropoda > Insecta > Hymenoptera > Scelionidae > Leptoteleia > Leptoteleia sp. ZL-2020. The sequence continues at coordinate 12,031 of JABFPN010002683.1, read as the reverse complement.
GTTTTTTTTCCTTTTTTTATTCGCTAGTAAAAATAGACAATATTCTAATCTACTTACAGGATATAACTTTATAAGATATAATAGTTAGGATTAATATAAGTGACAAATTTCGTAGATTTTATTTCGATTGAAAAATATTCAATTGGATAATCAATGCAACTAATATAACAATTATATTTAGAGGAAGTATATAAAAAAATATAAAATATATTTTTGTATATGAGCAATGAAATATATAATTACTACTACGTAATTTTTATATTTATATAAAATCTATATCTGTTAAACTAAATTGATAAATATTACAAATTATAATTTAGTCATTACATTTATTAAATAGACTTAAGAAAGTCTAAATTTCTTAATATAAAAAAAATTCTTTTTCTCAGTGCAATCTTTTGAATATTAATTTATTGAAATTTCAACTAAACGTATTTACGTCATAGTTGTAATAAATCATAGTAATTTTTGTGCCAACTTTTTTCTTCTGCACGAATACATCTTACAATGAGTGTGCAAAACTGTAAATTTCCGCACACGTGAAAAGTTAATTGCTGAACACCTTTCGATTGCTTAACAAAACTATATTTTTTATATAATTTTTTTATAAAAAAAAACTTAATTAATGCAGCCACAGTACACTGAACAAAAATTTTCTCATATAAACATTATAAGGTCGAAATGAAAACCATGACGAAAATTAGAATTATTTTCATAGCTAACAAAATTGCTGTGAAATAGTTCATTTTATTAATACTTTACATAGAATATAAATGCAGCATATATAATTTTTTTACATAAGATAATAATTTCCACAGCAACGAAACGTAACAGTTTTCAATATCACTTTAACATTCGTCCTAAAGCATTAAATCTATACACCATCGACGCTCATTAACGTAACACAATTAGTCGCTTAAAATGATAGTCGGCGCGTAAAATGAGCGCGTCAGCGAAGGCACGAAAAAGCCAACGAATATTTGCATTGCCTGACGTATTTATAATTTCCTAGTAAGAAAAGGAACGTTCGACAAGGTCAGTTTCGGGCGGGTGCGAGAAATTTTGATTGGGGACAATAGGTGGCAGGAAAAGTCAAAGGGAACAGCAAACTATCTAATAACTAGATAAGGTGAGAAGGTCCCCGGGTGAAATGGGGGTGGCGCGGGGCTGCGCGCATAAGTAGCGTGAAAAAATTGATCGTTCCTTTTACGCCGCACCTGAAAAGAAGATTAATCGCGGCGCGGGGCCTCGGAGCCGATGGAATTCAAATGCGGAGCCGCTGACGTCAAGTGTGCCTACGCGCTCGGCTCGCAATTGGCGCCGTCCTTACATTAGGGAAGTGGCGCGACACTTTGGCATTCCATTCCGAAACTCGGTCGCGAACCGGTCAGCCGGAAGATGGCATACGAGCCTCGCGTTATGTCATCGCTCCTCCGGGGCCCCTCGACGTCCTGGCAAGGCCGCGCCGTCGGCTACCGGCGATCCGCCGCTCCGGCCCCGCGTTTATAAATATTCACAACGAACCCGCCCGTCCGCCACTCGGGCCCGCAAGAAAAAAAAAAAGAGGAAAAAAAGAGAGAGAGAGAGAGAGAGGAAAAGATTGCCGGCCCGTGCAAATAAATTCACGCTGTCGTTTATAAATTGGTTATCCTTGTGCTAAAAGGACGAGGCGCGCGCGCGCGCGGCCTGGAAAAATTTCTATATACGGCGCAATCGTTGGCGCACATTTTTCGTACGCTCTCCGCCGAGCTTTCGCAATCTTCCCCATCTACACGCGTTCAATTGAACTTGAGGCCTCGCGATTAAAATGTCAACCACACTGAAATTTGCCGCGGGTCAACTTATTTCCCGGTCGAATGAGGAATCGCGTTGTTTAATGCGCTCTTTACTAACCCGTAAATTTATTAACTCGGGGAAACAATATTGCAACGAAATATTACTCTGTGGTGGATGCCGGATATACACTCAGAGAATTTATATTAAACGGGTTTTTTTTTTTCAAGAAAAGAATAAAAATATTTTCAGTTTAAGAATGTTCAACAGATGATACAAATTTAACCTAATAATTGCCTGAAATATATATACATATATACATATCCATGTTATAAATGAAAATATGTATATTTTAAGGTAAGTATTTTTCAAGTGAGTAAGTATCCTTAAATTGAGTATTTCTTTTTTATGAGTGTAGTGTATAAATTGTTACATCTATCGAAATTCCCTTTAATTTGATACCCCATATGCAATATTTTAATTTTTCCCCATTTTACCCCTCTCCTTTTCAGTCCAAAACTAACCAACTGTGGTGAGAAAACGAGCTCTATCGAACGAGTGGTTCAAAAGGTTTCAAAAACATTTCCAAGCGTGCGCCGAAATGTTAATATACAAAAATACGTACGTCGCCTTCCTGGATAACGCAAAAAATGTTTCAATAATGTTTCGACGAGGGTGAAAAAAAAAAGAAAAGGACTAAATTTGCATTTGGGAATCCGCAAATGTGAAAACAATTAATTCGATTTTAATTTTTCGTGCGACATCGTGGCTCGAGCCTGGGTTATTCCGACGGTCGGGCCAAAAAAACGCGAATTCATTAGTTCTTATTGGTAGTCGATACTAGATCTAATAGATCTCATTAGTGGCCACTACTGAATCCAATCGACCGGATAATACATCATTTCGGTTTTTTTTTATGAGTTATTGTTGCCGGCGTCTGACGACAATTTTCGTGAGCTGGGTTTTTACACAGGAAGTTTTTCGGCGACAGCCGTTTCTTTGTTGAAAATTAATTCCACGATTCTCGGTAATTGTACACTGCACATTTCACGGATACAGGAATTTCCAAAAAATAACTCATTCCATTAGATCGTACGAAGAATTATCGGACATACATCTTGAAGTTTGATGTTTCACGTTATTCTTGTATTTATTTATTTTTTTCTTATTTTTATGCATTTCATGCAAATTTACCCATCGAAACATTGTACATATTTATTATGTAAACCAATATTCGTATAATAATAAAAAAAGAAAAAAAAGGACCTCACAATTTCGCATGATAAATTCGGGAATGTCATTAATACATAAACTTTTTGTGCATTACTTCTTGATATGCAAATGTAAAATGTCAATTTTATTTAAAATGCGACTCATTTTTGAAATTTATTATTCCAATTTTAAAAGGAGTAGAGACGTATAGTATTGTGAATTATATGGAATAAACTAGATTTTCATGTTGCTTTATGAAAATCATGAACGCGTGCTCTTGATATAAAATTTCGTGTCGTTTTTTATTTCTTTTTTGTAGAAAAAGATGTAAGGCTGTACTTTGTACTTGAACCGTTTCTAGGCAAGGTCGTTTTCCTAGTTATGGTCTTTTCGAATGTATTCCCCCTTATTGGACGGAAGCATTATTAGTGTGTCAGATATTTGGAATTCAAAAATTCTTTTGTCAGATGAACAAATATATCTTACTCTGATTGATGCTCATTAACGAGCGTGGAATATTTATGGTAATTTTGCGCTTTGACGATGATTTTAAATAAAGACGTATCTTACATCAAGGCAGCCAAAGGACAAGTATGGAAATTGCGTTTGAATATATTTTGGAAAATTTGTACGAATTACGGATTGTAATTTGCAATTTGTACATCTCAGAGATAACGATAATTATAGCTCGTACTATTATTCACCTGAAAAAAAAACACGACAAGGAGAAATGAAATTATACTAACAGTTGTAATCATAGATAGCAATGTAGTAACGTAAAATCAATTCGGACCATTTACATTCTTTTTTTGATACATTTAACGATTTAACGTAATTTGACAAATAAAATAATGTTCAAATAATTAATGTTAATTAATAAAATAATGTTAAAATGATTAATGTTATTTAATGAAATAATTTTAAAATAATGCTAAAATTAATGTTTATTATTTTCTTAATTTACATTAAATTATATATATAATTCTTTTTTAATTCAAAATTAATAAAAGTTCTCATAATTAAAATTTGGCAAACATTTCTGGCAAGACTGACGAAAAAACAAATAGACAATTTTTCTTAATATTAATCTTGATTAGCTTCACATCTTCGATTTCAATTTCCACTTGGGTAATGGAACGTTTATATTAAGATTTACAACCATCTGTTGAAACCATTATTTATCTGTGTACTTTTACAAAAATATTGTGTAACAGTGAAATCAAAAATGTTTCAGTAAAAGTAAAAAGGTAGCTTAAAAGAAAAAAAAATGGTTAACTCGTGTTTTTCCGGCTTTCATTATCGCCGTTTTCCAATTAGACTTTTACCAGTACCATTTTACATATCACTTTCTACGATTAACTACTAATAACAAAAATAAAAAAAGAACGAAAAGAAAGAAAAGAAAAATAACATACTATAAATCAAGTGCAGTTCAAACAGACTTTTCATTGAAGTTCAAGAATTAGTACAGAAAAAAGAATAATTACCGAAAAGTATTTATTGAACTGGGACATATTCATAAAAAAATGTTCAATACCATTCTTCCAATTTAAAATTACATAATTTAATAACATAGTTATTATTTATATTTATATTTATGTATATAATTGATACTATAATTTAAAAAATATAATACCCGAGTAAAAATGTTAAGTATGTTGTGATATAACATAAATCTCATATGTATGAAATATAATTTATTATCACATTCTATTACTCCAATGAAAATTATTGAAATAAAGATAGAGCAAGGTGAAGAATTATCTCAAAGTGGCATCTGTATTCCCGACAAATAAATTGTATTCTAGTTCAATTTAACACCAGTGAACAACCCCCCTCTCCCATCACCAAAAGAAAAAACCTGTACCCTAACCGAAAAAGGATTATAAAATAAGAGTTTGCGATAGAAACATTTGCAATTAAACGGTGATCTAAACCTGGACCGAAACTCCATTAGAGATTAGAAATCTAAAGCCGAAGGCATTGGGATTGGACGATAATAAAGATAATAAAAAAAAGGGGGTGGGGAAACGAGAGAGGGAGAAAAAAAATAGTTTCTTTTAATCCACGTAAACCTTTGGCAAGGATACGTATGGGTTAGATACGTCACAGGCATATAATTAAATGCCATCCTGGCCGTTGTACATAACATAGATACGTAGCGTATTGGTGAATAAAAATTCTCCTCGTGAGGAATTCAGCCTGTTCGCGGACCGTCCAGACCAGAATGTCGTAAAATGTTAATACGGCGCCAGCTCGCTCGATGATCATTCATCGCCACCGGGATCCGTTAAATTAAGCGGAAAATTACCGAAAATCACAACAAAACGAAGAAACTAAGGAAAACCCTTAACACGTCATCGTCGACGACGAAAAAAATGACGACAACAATTGTTGTATAATAAAAAAGATGGATAAAATTAACAAACGTTTACCGGGAGCCAACAGGGCGGAATCGGTATTGCGAAATCGCACGATTATACAATTTGATAAAGGCTCGTTGCAAAAGGCCAAAAAAAAAAAAAGGCGAATTAATGGGCGCGTACATATTTAAAATGCGTTAGAGCGGCGATTCATCAAGACGGGACTTTTGTGTGTCTCGGGGCAAAAAAGGTTGACGAGGAAAGGAGGAAAAAAAGGGAGTGAGGGGGGGAAAAAAGAAGCGAAGACGAAGAAATAGTAATAGAACCCGTAGAACCGGCACACGGACGACCTTGCCAATGCCAGCCGGGGAAAATAACAACAGTGTTAAAAATAAAAGTCGGTCCGGACATTTAAAAGTAAGGTGGCTTTTCATTAATATCGATTCGAACGCGCGACCAATTAATCAACGCATCGGTATCTTCGTCGCGCCACGGCGAACCCCCCCCCCCCTCCCCGCCCTCCGCCCCAAAAGATAGCAGTCGCCGTTCATAAATTAGCCGAGCCAATAAAAATTCCATCGCGCGCTTGAATTATAATGGGCCGAGGTGTGTGCGTTGCACCATACCGTCGTTTATGATTATCATAATTCTGCGGGGCTCGAATCGGAGGCAATTTTAATCGCCGAGTCATGTCGCATTATCAGCCGTTTTATGTCGACTTTAAACATTCGCATCGGATGAAAATTGCGTGATTTACAAGGCACGCGCGGAATCCGAGACCGAAAACAAATTGTTGTTTTTGACGAGAACCCATAAATCCTGTTCGTCGCGCGTGACCTTTTTCGGTAGCTAATATTATACGAATTAAAGCGGAAAAGGAAGGAGATGGAAGGAAGAAGGATAGTCTGAGTTGATTATATTCAGTTTTCAGTATTCCTTTTGATTGCCGTGTATTTTTAAATCAAATTCGCCTTTTCTATTATTATGTTTACAAACGAACAAAAAGAAAGAGAGAGAGGGAGAAAGGGAGACAGGGACGTGGTTTAAATTATGTACACTGACTTAGAGATAGGAACGTGCAAAAATTTTTTTAACATTCCATAGGAACCCATCGTGAAGTTTTTTAACGCCGAGAAAATGTATCTTCAAAAAGATCTCTTATCAATTTAATTGATCTGCTTTTATTTATTTTTTTTTTTTTATTGAATGGGCAATGTTATTTTTCAGCGTAACGCAGATTTTGAGATTGTAAAAAAGTTTGTACTGTCTAGTTTTGGATTATAACTAGATTTAAGATTGACAGGAGAGTTTGCATTGTTTAATTAGAATGTACCAAAAATTGTTTTATTGGCAGTGATGTAAGACCCTGAAAGATCACTTTTGTAAGATATATTGTCTTACCGTTTTTATTTAATTTTATCACACTTTGTATGAAATTAAGAATAACAAAATTATTTAAAATATATATCCTATTTATTAAATTATTATACTGTTTGTCAAAAATGCCCAAAAAAAAGCGGTATTCATTTTTATATTGGTATTGTTTTCCACTTTAATATCAAATACTGTGAATTTGGTTGAAAATACTTCATTGTACATTTTATATTGTTTTATTTAATTTCATATCATTATATTATATATATACCTAATACCAAGGAATATCTCCGGAAACACCAAGGATATTTTTAGGTTCGACATAAGAATATTTGTTTGCTATATTTAAAATGTTTAGAATAAATAAAAAATATTCTATACTATTAGGATATACATACAAGATCAGGATTATTTGATGACTACTTAATTACAATTAAATAGCAATTCATTAAAAAAAAAACTGGAAGTTGTTGCATTGAATGAGAAATGTGATATGAAATTAAATAAGTTTTTTATTCGAAGTGTTCACAGGTATGATTTACGAATAGTTTGTCGTACAAGTTCATAAACTGAACGATAAAGTATCTGGGATTGTACTGCTACGTTTAAAGTTTCATTTAAATGAAAGAACTTCGACTAATTAACAACTCACAATAACTCTCCGGAGTGTCAAAATATATGAAAAATAACGGAAAATGAATTACAGGAGAATACGAAATTTCAACGGAAGACACACGAATCCTGATTACTTTCGCAATATCATATTAAATCCACATTAAATTTGATATAAATTTAAATGAAAGTTTATTTAAATTTTTTTTCAGTTTGTAACTCGAATAAACGAGCGAGGAGGCAAAATTGGCGAGGTACAAGAAACTCGTCGCGAGTTTGCCATAGTCCGGCATCGTAAATCAGTCGCGTGTCCCCGGGCCCGTGAAATTTCGCGCCACGAGTTATCTAATCGGAATTTCGTAAGCGCGAAGCGTCGCCGCAGCTTCGAGCTGAGAGAGGGTACGAAAAAATGTCAGTGACATCATTATTTCTGCCTAATCGTGTCACGGCACACCTACACCGGCGACAAAAATTATTTGCCGAACGGTCATTCCTTGTCCAAGGAGGTCATTGCTCCGCATGTCCTTTCGCTTTAATAAATAAAACTTATGACGCTCATCGCACGAAAACGCGCATTAATCAAGCGCGCTTTGAATTCTGAAGGTGTGAGAGAGAAGAAAGAATGATAAAAAAAAAGAAGAAAAAAAGAAATAACAACAAAAAAAAGTGGCAAAGAAAAAAATATTGCACGTGTGCGCCATTCCGTGATTCTGATAAATAATTCAGCGCCGTTCGTCTGTGTAAGTGCAGGGGAACCGAGGCAAAAAGCAGGGCCCCGAGATTAATCGCAACGGACGTTGGCGCCAGACGGCATAAAGATATATTTTGGAATCTACTTGGGGATAAAACAATGTGCCATCCGGGGAACGAGTTACATTTTGTGTAAGGTTAATGAATTCAGGTTCTCTCCTCTTGTCGACTTTTCGAACGGTTTTTGTCTCGGAAGCTTTTTCATGTTGTTTTAGTTGCGAAGTTAAAATGGTTCCGAAAACAGCTCGAGTGCAATCCGTTTCAGTTCTTTAGTTGTTGGATTAGGTCGGGCGAATCATGAACGACCATACCCATGGTTCTTACGATGTGCTGTAAACAAGTGAAAACATTTTTGAATTATTTTACCAACTAAATGTTTTTTTTATAATAAATGTACAATAATTATAACATTTTTAATTAATATAATATTTAAGATATTAATTTTGTTCTGTTCAGTTACTGCGAGTGGAGACTGTTTATTATCTTAGGAATATGGAAAAAAATTTGTTTGGCAGATATGAGATTAAAAGAAAAATAATAAATTCTTGTAAACTGTAAAAATTATTTAAATGGATGAATAGATTTTAGTTTGAATGCTGTAGTTTATGAATGCATTACGATTTTGTTTTTATTGTTGTTATTTACAAGATATTTTTTTATGTTTTAACTTTTCTTCCTCTATTTTATGTGAAAAACATATTTCATAACCAATCCGAGAAGTTCATAAATTATGATTATTTAAATACATACTTTGATTAATATTAATATGAACATAAAATAACTCAAGTCTTATTAATAATTTTGGAATATGACATACATATTTTTTGAAGTTAATATTTAATAATACAAGTTATTGATGAGAAGGTAAACATGACAGTAAATTGTTTCATTTGTCAGATTGTACTTTTGAAATTTGCGTCCTTCATATCCTTAAACTCATATTTACATGGTAATTTTTGTGATGTTATTTTTCTTTGTGAATAATATGAAAACAAATATTATCGCTTTCATTCATAAATTATGTTGTACAATATTTGATATCATATTCTATAAATTATTTTTACATTATTCTATTAAAATTAATTCAATTGATAAAAATATTATACTATTTAGTTACAGACAAAATTGAATTTTATTTTCACAATTTTATACTTTAAAATTATAAGATTAAGATTAAGCAATAAGATTAAGTCATAAAATATTATAAAATTCATTTCAATCATAACAGTTAAAATATGAAAATCAACCATTAATTCATATTCATTTTTATCCATAAATAATAATTTATTAATAAATTTAAAGACAGATTGACCAACAGTTGTAGTGTTGACAAGTTTATGACCAATTTTTTATACTTCTGTGTGTTTACTCACAAAAAATTAAATATAAAATTTATATAATAAGTAGTAAATTATTACATCATATAATCAATTTTTGAATTTTAACTAACAATCCACATCTGTCTATGAATATCATTAAATTAATTAAAATGTTTGTTTCTTTTATTGTATTCAGTAATGTTACTTACGTTTATAAAATTCAACTTGAAATTTAACATCTGGCAACAATTCATGAACCCTGTCAATTATTGTGGCTTTTGGTGCTTCCATTGCATCAATATTCCAAATCTGTTTTTAAACAAAATTTCACTTTGATAGTTTTTTACTTAATTTTTTAAAATAATATCAACCATTTAAAAATACTTAATTAATACCATATCGTATATAATAACATCTTTATATTATAGTTGAATAAAAATAATACAAAAATGTTTATCATTTACTTGCAATACAACCAAGTAATCCAAGTTTTGCAAATCTTAAATTTAAACGAAACGTTTACTTTTTAAATTTATATAGAAACAAATAATTAAAGTTTATCTATAACTAAAATAATTTCACCTGTACAATATCATCCTGTTCTCGAATTGACACACTAACTCCTACAACTTCATCTTTTTCGGAAACATTCACCATAAATTGTTCTCCAATGGCTGCAAGAATTATCTCCTTCCACACATTGTCCTATAAAAGTTATACATTAATACTTATGACTTAAAAATGTAATATTAAAGCAAAGATTAATACTTCGAGAGTATATATCTGAATTTTGAACGTACTGTTATTCTTATGCTTCATTAATATTACCATATTAGGCAAAGGAAAGACATTGATGTGTAATTAAACTTACAGTATCTTCTTTGTTGCATTTGAATCGCCAAGTTCCTCCATTCTGATTTTCTTTATCTTCCCAAATTGGATATATATTTTCTCTCATTAAATGATAACTATATCTAGCCTATAGTTATAAACAATAAAATTCGTGTAATTAAAATAGTTTATGAATATAAATATTTCAAAAAAGAATAGATCAATTGGGTCCCTAAGCATTGTTTGAGTGATAATAGTGATATTTTTATAGAACATAAAAACATTGGTATATATTTATTAAAATTGTGTCTGTATTATTACTATTATTTTTATTAAACAATGACTTATATATGTTATAAAATAAATTTAAAAAATTTACATTACATTAATTATAATGTCACTGCACTTTACCTTAACTTCATCAGGTTTAGGAATATTGTGAAAAACAGACCAAAATCCCTGCACAGTATTAATTGTATAAATCTTTTGTAAATGTTCTCGGTATTGTTCTGCCGTTATACCAGAGATAGCCCTATAAAGTAAACTTTATTATTTACATAGTCATTGTAATTAAAATCGTTTATTTTATTAGTTAAAATATTAAATTACGGAAATATAAATGTACAACAAAATTAAATGAAATTTGCGTCAGTAATAAATGTTTTTTTTATTTAAATAAAATTTTAATAAAAACTTTATTCGAGTGTTATTAAAAGCCAGTAAATAAACATCAAACACAACATAAAGATAACGATGTATACATATTTACTACTTACTGGTCTAACCAAAAGGTCCATGACGTTTGTAATGGGACTTCAGCATGTTTTTTTTGCAAATCTACACCTTCTTTATTTTGTTGATTATCTTTTGTATTTTCCATCGTGTGAGTCTTCGTTAATATTTCGTCTTACTTTTTAGTACAATCAGTATCGACTGATAAGAAATTCAATTTAATACCGAATAATGTTTATCTTTGACTTACACCACACTTGCATATAAATTCCATATATTAAACACACTCTGAGTGTGTGTGTGTGTGTGCGTTCTGGGTGAGAAAGAGAGAACTTAGTGTACAAATGGAAATAAAAAGAAACAAATATAGACACTCTGTACACCCAGTTCGATTGAATCCTCGCCCCCCAGATCGCTAGTTAAAAAATTTTAAGTTGGTATTAATTATACCTTGAAAGAAAGTCATCTTGCATCCTTAATACAATAAGGATGCAAGATGACTTTGGTTGCTTACGGGACAAGCTGGATTCATGCATCGATGCATGCATCTTGGTTAGAAAATTACAATTTAGGTTGGCAAGTATGTACAAATAAGAAGAGCGATGCATGCATCGATGCATGAATCCAGCTTGTTCCGTAAGCAACCTTTCCGAACTTTTCTTTCAAGGTATAATTAATACCAACTTAAAATTTTTTAACTAGCGATCTGGGGGGCGAGGATTCAATCGAACTGGGTGGCCATTCTACAATGTTAAGAGAGTATTGTCGATTATAATAATATATGTTTTGAAGAAAAACAACAAAAAGCGGTGTGAACTGGTTTTAAAAATCACGAAATGTCGGTAAAAAATCTTAATTCACACCGCTTTTCTTCAATCCTTATGAAAAAATATGTTTTTATAGGCCGTAATATTTTCCCGGTGCTAAAGAATGGCTGCCTGCAGTGGCATCACGCTCTCGCTCAAATCTCGTTCCATTCAAATCCCATTTCAATTTCGCTTCCATCTAATTTCAATCTCGTTTAAGTTTCGTTTCATTTGATTTAAATTTCGTTTCAGTTTTGTT
>JABFPN010002682.1:0-21062 GCA_022817305.1 Leptoteleia sp. ZL-2020 | reverse complement strand
CCCCCGTCCGTTCCCTCCTCTTCCCAGCCATTTCTCGCCTGTCCTTCTCCCGCGCGCTACCTCTCTTCCTCTCTTTATCTTTATCTCCCTCCCTCTCTCACTCTCCGTCCCTCTCCTTCTTTACCTCTCGCTCCCTCCGTCGGTTACCACCAACGCTTAACCCTCACACCTCCCCGCCGCCCTCGCTCTCTCCGTCCTCATCTGCCTTTATCTGCCGACTCGTTCTCGCTCGGTGGCTTTGCACGCTTCATCTCCAGCCAGGCATACTCCACTATCTCCTCTAGTCGTTCTTCGTAACTCTAGCTTTTTCACTTTTTATGTACCCGTGGCTATTTCTCCATGCCTGGCTGACTGGCATCGCACCGAGGCCACAGTCTATACTCGGCGGATTCCGCGCTCGCTTGCAAATAACGCAACTCCCACCCAGTAAAAAACAAAAACAAAAAAAAAGACACGTTGTATCTAGGATCTTGGGGGATTTGGCACTAGAATAGAACTAGTTTACCAAGTTCCTCGCTGGTTTTCCGCTTCTCCCCCACTTCTTCACCTGGTATTCATTCTTGAATGTGTTTAGCTTTATTTAATGGTTTTCAGGACCATTTAGGAGAACCCAGGTGGAAATGCCTTCGACTGGGTAGGGATAATTTGTTTTGTCGGATTAGGAATCGAAACCGTAGAGAAACCTACGTGGCCAAAGGTCAGATTCGGGTATCATGTAATTAGGTTTCTACCTAAATCTTGTTAATTGACCCACGAACATTTCCTTTCTTTAACCCGGGGAATTATATTTTACCGATTGAAATTAAGTTTAACCTTTTCACTTTAAAGCTATTCTTACTCGGAGAAGTAGCAAATTTAGGTGGAAATTTCAGATAGGTCTCTACGAAAAGTTTTCCGACTGGGCAGGGATCATTTGTTTTCATAGTCGAGGAATTGGGTTAAAGATTTTAATGAGGATACCGAGCCCCACTTGGAGGTCTAATGGGTAGACTAGACCATCCGGCACTTTGCTATCTAAACGAGCTGCGCTCAGTCGTTTATAATCGTGTAACTGGATAATGATCTTGGGATAGACTCGATCGAACTTCGGTGCCGTCGAGGTGACGGAGCTTTTCGGTTTAATTGAATTGATGGACGGTGCGAAGTCATGTTATAAGGCGCTGATGCATACGAGAGGATTTTGCGCCAAGGCGGCACTTCGGTAGTTGAAATGTCAGGTGGTTACGAACAATTAGCCATAAATCCTATTAAACAAAGCGCTGGAATCTCCTCGACTATCGGATGCGAGGCTTCGACGATTCTGAGGATCCTGATAAATTTGATTTTTAATTAAGTTTTTACAACTGCCTCGCAGTATTGTTTAAGGTTTTTCACAGATATCATTAGGAATTACAATGCACTCATCCTTGTGTGTATGTATTTTTTGTGTACTGTACAAGGAAAAATAGTTATAATGAAAATTCCAGCGCCGATTACTGCAATTCTTATGGCCATCGTTAGTGATGGAAGTTTTACATTTTATTGACAATTTTGATATGATTTTTGTGAAAATATAATGCAGTAAAATATTACATTATCGTTAGGAAGATTACAGTAATTTATAAACAATAATAAAGTTATTGTAGTTTATCGTAAATTTTATTGGTATTTTTGTTGTTTATATAAGGATGTTAAAAATGATTTGACATTGTAATAAATGTATACGAACAAAAACATTTATTTGTTTGTATCGAATAAAGGAAAAATTAATACAATTCTTTAAGCACTTATGTTTTTCTTATAAATAAACTGTGAAGTTATTAAATTCTATTCTTGGATTTAATATTTAACCTATAATTGTATAATAGTATGCATAAAGCATATTAATTATTATTATATTATGTCTGCAAATAAATTTACAGAAATACGAATTTCATAGGAAAAAATATCTTTCTATTTCTAAGAAAGAAAAATATAAAGCGCAGTACTTCTTTAGATAAAACTTGAGGTGTCAAAACAAAAACAACAAGAATCACTCTTGGGTAAATTCCTGAAAAAGGTGTCTACAATAATAGTTTACCTTATGATACATTTACTAACGAAAGAAACAAATCGTATACATTTTAGTTTTCATTTTCATTTTTTTAAATTTAAATTTAAAAAAAAATTATATAACAGTGCATTTTTGGATGTTTTTCTTTTACAAAAAAAATTCAACAATTTTCAATAAGTAAAGAAAGAATTGAAATAAATTCTTACATATTATTAATTCTAATTTAAATAAAAAAAATTATTTATATTAATTTAAATACTATTGCAATAATACCAATTCGTTGCTTCGTTGTTTTTCGTTTACTGGACCGTAATGTTTTTTTTTTTTTGTTTTTCCGGATTTCTCTTGTACGAGTCTCATACCATATGGGACCTTACAGTGAATCCAATATGGGGTTCCATCGGATGTAACAGGTGGACAATTTGAGTCCCATTCGGAATGTCTCTTTTACTAATTAACCCTGGGAATATGGACAGCCCTTTCGTCATTTTCCCAGTTCTTTTTCGTTTTTTTTTTTTTTCGTCACTCATAAAAAGGTGAAAATATGTGTGCCGACGATTTTCTTCAAATCATCGGCATTTTTTTCGTTCGCTCGCGGCGACCTTCGAGGTTGTAACGAGCGTCGTAAAAAGCCGTTTGTGGAACTGACGAAAATTCCGCTCACGAAGAGGCCAACCGAATCCCCACCTGCGTCTGATAATATCCATGCGTGTCGGTATATTTAGGATCGCGTAATTTGCACGCAAACGTCAATTATTTTCTCACTTTTTACTCGCATACCAGAAACGTAATAACGCACGCGTTTATCGGCATTGTTATTAATAAAAATGCAACGCCGAAGCTGCTTTTTTTCGGCTTCTCCCTCCACCCTCCCCCGCCCCGCGCGCGACCTCACGTGTCGGGCAAGACGCTTTACGTCTTTATAATTATAATGACGCCGACGAAAAAAAACAGTTGTTTAGTGCATCGTAACGCACAACTTATCTTTAAAATCAACAAAGTTGTGTAACGTCCAGAAGACCGAGTCGGGACCACTCCTTGGGTCTCGGCAGGTGAGCAACCCTCGCGCTCCTTTATTTTCGTCCCTTTTCTTTTGTAACAGGTAAGGGCATAGACCTTGCGCGACTATTCTTACGGATCGGAAGCACATTACTGTTATTTTCAACTGCGAGACATTTTGAAGGAAAAAATCACTACTTTTCCTTTATTAATGTGGCACATAATCTTTACAACGTTTTATTTCTTTGTCGTGTATATTAGGCATTTTGTTGTTCAAAGAAGTAATGAAAAATAGCGTTCACCTATCAAGGTATCTTCTCGTGGAATTTCGTTGCATTTGATAAGCATTACACTGCGTGGCTAAAATACATGGGCAAGTATTTTTTGCCATTGTAATAAAAAATAAGCTGATATAATAATAAATAACAACTTTTATTGGAGATGATAGAATTAACAATCTGAAATTTTTGGAATATTAATTTATATTTTTACAAATTATTTTTTTTTACAAAATAGAATTTTTCTCCCAGCATATTATTTGGAAGAACTGAACTATTATAAACTTTTTATTAGGCCTGACAAAGTTTCGAACAGTTCAGAAATATTATAGTTCGAACACGTTTGAACACCACGTGTTTTGAATTAAATCGTGTACACTTCATTCGAAGTTGAAGGATCGTTGTGAAAATTAGTTGAAACTAATTATGTTTTCATAGAAAACAATTTGTTGAATTTTTTCCCCGTTTCAAATTTCAAGACACAACTAATTATATGTATTTGATAAACAAGAAAAGCATGTGTACTCGGATTACGTTACCTTGCAGATACAATTTGAGTGGCAAAGGAACTACAATTATTGTTAATGATAATTATTGTATTTCTTGCAAAATATGTTTGAAATTGTTGCGCGTCGTGAATTCTAGTTCACGGATTTACAAAAAAGTGCGGCCCAAATCTCAAGTCAGGACTTAAATTTTATACGCCTTTTTTATCCGACCGAAATGATTATGAGCGCTAGCATAACAGCATAAATTGGGATTCGAAAATATCGAAACGGATTGATCATTGGGGAAAAAAAGAAACGCACGCTTTATTTGAAAAATGCTGAAAGAAACTCTCACGAATACTCATAATCTTATTAATCCGTTCGATGCAAACATACATTAAATACTTAACGAAGTTCAAATATATAAATTATTCTTTTCAAGTGAAATATATTTTAAGAATAGCAGAATTAATTAATAATAATAGAAATGTAAAAATATTTAATAATACAATTTTACTTTCAGATTCACATAAACTTAAAACTCTTTAACTAAGAACTGTACTCGCGTCTTAAAAGTTACAATTCAACTAAAATTCCATCTTTTTTTAAATAAAAAATTTAAATTATTTCCCAAACTTCAAGCGCTATATCAAACATTTATTCGACCCAATTTCTTTTCCGCGATACTGCCGAACCAAAAAATCGAATTAGTTCTAAATAGATAAAAAAAAAGGAAAGAAAGAAAAAAAAAGGTGGTCGTGCATTTCTTTGACATGCTATTGTGCAATTTTCGGTCGTTCGATCCAGATCCCGGCAACGTTTCTTTGGGAAACAATTGAGCACGAAGTTTCGTGATCGGTGGAAGACCGGATTAGGAGAGCGCTTTGATGAAATTATCCTCGAAACGGCAACCCACGAGTCGCATGCAAATCATCAGCGCCGCGGTGCAGTCTCATTTCATCTAAATGTGGAACTCCGAGCGAACAAATTACTTTGCCCCGCAAACTTTCTCGCGGTGTGCATTAGATATTGCGCGGTCCAAATAAGGCGAGCGAAGAAGTGAGAATTCGCGACGAAAAAAAAAAGAATGACGCGAACGCTCAGACAATGCATCAAGCGGCCAACAAAACATCGCTCGCGAAAAACGTGCGCGAATGATACTCCGTGAGCCGCGCATTTAAATGTATCAGATAGGTCGGAGATGGATCGAAAGCAACAGTGCAGTCGCGCCGGCTGCTTTCTATTCAAAAATCCGAGAAAAATCGTGGCTGATTGACGATAATGCGAACGCATGAACATTAATCGCGAGCGATGGCTAATGGTGCCGCAAAAGCGTCTCTTTTTATTCCGCTGCCGCACGCGAAATTCTTCCTTCTTTCCGCGAGATCCGAGCGCGCGCGCGCGCGCTTCACTTTCAGCCCAATTTTGCGATCGCCGTAATTGAAGCACGATTCCTTAATTCCGCTATTGAACAAATTTACTAGATTTCAATGGGCCCTAATGGGATTGAGTCCGTTTTCAGGCCAGTGCTGAATGGTTTGTTGGAAGCCGTTGAAATGTTATTACCTTTAATTTGTTATTGTGTTTAAACTGGTTAATTAAATGATAAGGAAGTTGGTATACTGGGAAAAATTGAAGGTCCAATGGGAAATGTTTTACCGGCTCAGAAAAGGCATGGAACAAGTACCATTGTCGGCATATTTGCAGCCCAGTACTGAGCCAGTATAAGATCTGTATTGGAGGGATAACGCTAGGCCAAATTTTGCATTAAATAGCAAGATTATACTGGATCTTGACAAATTCTGGTTAAATATTGTACTCATCCTAGCAAACTTTTCATATAACTATGAGACGATATTGTTCCCATGACATAGCAACCAATGCTGGCACTACCCTATTTAGTAATGTAACTGGAACAGATTTAAATTCAATATTAAAAACATAATTATATATTTCGGAGAAACAGTTATAATCATTGTTATATTTAAAATCAAATTCTGACTAGCTTGTAACTTAATAGTTTATTTGTTTTAATTTAGATATAGATGATAAGTGTTTTTTAGGAAGACAAGTAGAACAGAAAATGATATTGTAGTAATGCTTTGTTATTTGAACTGATTTGAAAATTGCAAGTTGTGATTGGTGAAGAATGAAAAAGTAATTTTTACTATTATAATTATAATATTAATTTTATGAAAATGTAATTATATCTTACAATTAAACAAGTTCTTATCTTACAATTACAAAAATTTCATTAAATAAATGAAAAGATTTATTGTATTAGGAATTCTTTTAATTTAATAATTATTTTAATAATTCGTAGATGAAAAACTGTTTTGAATGTAAAAGAAACTATATAAAAAACTTTTTGTTTGAGTACGATTCAGAAAGAAAGTTTTCTGTATTAGATAATTCATTATATTAAAAAAATTATTGAATTAAGTGGGTTTTAATTGCTAATGCTTGTTCATTAAAAATCAACAAAAAATACCAATTTTAATATATTACATATTGGGCAATTAACATCAAATTTTCTCCCACTTAAACTACTTCATTTAAATATGTTAGAAAAAATCAATTATTATTTACCTAACACTTATTATGAACCTTTTAAAGTGATTTGATAGATATAAAGTATAATAATAACAATAATAATAATAATAATAATAATTTTCTATTAAAAATTAATACTCCAAATCAATACTATTACGGTTAATAATGCGTTATAAACTTTCTAATAGATTATCCATTTAGAAAATAAATAAGAATAAAATTGCAAACAAAACTACATTATCATTTTTGCAACAAAGTATGTTTTTGTGCGTGCTCTCCTTTTCAGAGCAGCGCATGTCCTATATTACATTGAGACACTTTGATGAAGGTACCTGTTCTCTGCACATTGAAGTGTGGTAACAGTGTCAGCACTTTAATGCGAGGTATTACACTGCATCATTTCTTCAACTCCCAACGAAGATACGCCGGACAGCCGGACAAGTAGTTTGAAGCGCCGGGTCCCGCCCGGATAAATTAGCATAAAACTCGTACTGCATTCAGCAATCGTTAAGGACGCATCGCGCGTTCGTCTGCGACCTTCTTATGCCTAGCCAATCTCGGGTCACTTTTGGCACCGTTTCTTTGATCGATGAAAAACGTTCGATTGTTTAATTGACGGAGCAATAATTGTTGTGAGAAAGCAAATAAAACTGAATAAAATTGTTGCCTCGAAAGTATTCTGCAGATGTTAAAACCGAAAAAACCAGGTGAAAATTAGCATTCGCTTCAATTATTCATTGAAATACAATTGGGTATGAGCGGGATAACATTATGCATGTCTACCATGTTGCATGCACTAATAATGCCACTTGTAGAAAAAAAACAAAACTGCATTCTCAGGCTTCGGTAATTGATGGAATTACTATCAATTATTTTTTGTCCACTAATGAAATCGAATTTCTTCATATTTCAAGGATTCGTGGCTTCTCATTATCGAAGTTTGATGTGATAAAACTTACGGGCCCAGAGAAATGATAAAAAATAAGGTGCCCGTCCTGTATCAGTTCAATTATATAGCGAGTAATGTTAATCATGGAGAAAATGGATTGAAATTATGATTTTTAATTAAATTATGTACGATAGTTAGAGTGGTCTGAGGTAGCAATTTAAGAGTGCAGATTGTGATAATATTAATAATATTAATTATGCACTGAGTTTTCGAGAGAAACTTTTTATCCATAAGCTTAATTTAACAAACTTTTATCGGAGTGAATAATTGAATTTCGTTTTATCGGTTGGCCTTAAATTACTTTTCAAAAATAATTAATAAAATTCTTAATGTTTCCATTAATTTTTGCGTTTACTCATTTCAATATATTTCAGAGATATGTAAAATTTTTATTAAAGAACAATAATTCGTATTTTTGGTGAAAAATTGTTGAAATTACTGCTACAATGAGAGCAATACTTTTCTAACTTCAGCTCACCCTGGGACAAGATAAAGCGAGACCTTTGATTTCTGAAATCATTCGCGAAGTTTACAGACACCTGTCCGTACCATTTTTCATCGACGAACATTTTGAATTTTTCATTAGCCACGGGATTAGTGAAATTCGAATGAGATAAATTTCACTGCGTGCCACCTCCTCCCCCCGCCCCTCAGCCGAGGTCGCGGCAAGAGCACATATCGGCGATAAATAAGCGTGCTCGGCGGCGCGTCGGTGCGGGTGGAAAAATCGCGAAATGAGGTACCCGTTAGCCGCGTTGGGTGCGCGCGTAAAGCCAGACACCCCGCGCAGGTGCTCGGCCTTCGCGATTGGGCGCTCGTTTTATAAAACGCGCGGATATATCCGTCGGGCTGCGTGCGCGCACTTTACGATGATTTTGCGTGCGTGTGTCGGTGAAACGCGGGCGGCCGTGTTTACCCACACTCGCGCGTCTATCTAATTTATCCGCGCGTTCCTCGACCCGTTTCGACACCGCGCGACTCCGACTTCCTCGGCGAGTTTCACCGCAATCATACGATCAATATGACAGCGAGTGAACTTTCAGCGGGATTAATCGTGCCCGGCCGTAAACAGGAAATCGGCAAAAACCGGCGTCCAATTTGACGCGGAGAAAAATTGCCCCGGCTGAATTATCATTAAGCGATTTTTGCGCAACCAAAATTGCCGGCGATTATCACGGCCGTGCCGTTTGTCGAATTTGCGCGCGCGCGGGCTGCGACCGACGCTATTAACATTCCCGGTGCCGGCTGGAAAAAAGATTAATGCTCGCCAAGTCGAAAATGGGTCGGCGTTTCGAACGCTCGGCCTCGGCTTATGACTTTTGATGAAGTCATTTTTCGGGGTGCGGGGGTACGCGCGGGAAAAATGCAGAATTTGTAACATAATAGTTCGTTTGCCTCGACGGTGTCGGTCATTTTTATACGAACCCTAATCAAATGCACCTCTCGTTCACCTTGGACATAATTGTGCGCCGGCGATTTCGACACTTCGTTGTACCGAGACTTTTCGTGGCGTTGAACCGCGGTGTTATTATTTATGTTGTTTATCAATTTTATAAGTTGCGGCGAATTAAACTGAAATTAATGACGGTTGTCCGAGTTAAATGGAAGAATAATTATTTATTCTTAGGAATGGCCGGAATTTTGTTTATTTAACAGCAATTTTATGTAAAGCACGGAGAAAAATGTTTAGTTGTGTTAACCAAACATTTGGTTCTTTTTTAGCTGACCAAAATTTTTAGTTGAAATAACCAAATATGTTGGTCAGAATATTTTTTTTAGTTACTTCAACCAAAATTATTTGTTATTGAAACAATCATTTGGTTATTTTAACTAAAGATTTTGGTCAGCTAAAAAAGAACCAAATTTTGGTTAACATTTTTCTCCGTGAGTGTATTCAACAAATTTATTTTCAGATTACTTATTGTTAACGTCCGGTTAGATTGATATCGTGGCATTTATTATTTTTGTCAACCGAAACTATTACAAGTTCAGAAATAACGAAAAAAATTATGTTATTCTAAATCGTTTTAGACAGTCTCGCAAATTTGACAAAAAAAGTTATTTCAATAAATCGACTTTTTATACACTCACCATTAACATTTTAAAAAGACATGAAAAAGTGAAAACAAAATATTTCGTTATGTATAATATAATTTTCAAATAAATGGTTTTGAAGTACGATCTAAATTCAATGAGGATAATTTATAGTGTGTTTATTATTTCTTTTTTTTTATTAATGAATGTTTTCTTAATTTTCATATAATACGTGAATAATACTAAAGTAATGTTTTAGCCAGCAGTAAGCTACTTATTAACATTTTTTTCTCACTGTAGTTAGTCGTGTTAACGCACGGAATTATGTATAATTTTCAGACGATTTTGATTTAATGAGGATGTGATCTTACATGTGATGATATTCATGTCTTCATTTCATTTTATAGACATTAATTTCGTAGGTTTACATATTCTTTTAACTTCATTTAAATCATATATTTAATTATGTGCCGTTTTGCATTTTATTCTACAATTAATATATGAAATATAATATACGCAAATATCAATAAATTTAATCAATTATATAAATTAGATTTAAGTTTTAAAAAAGGGAAATTTGTAATTTAAGACGTTGCGGTTTTTCTGTACATAAAACATTATTTCATTTGACATAAATTAAATTTCGTAGGAAAAGAAAAAAAAAAGTTTAATCAAAGAAAATATGTGACTTCTTGATGGACAAATTATGCAAATCTTGTATTAAGCTTTTTATTTATCACAATTCTTTCTAGTATTATTTTATTTAACATGATTTTTCTATTCTTATTTTATGTCTGATTAATTCACGATATATGTTACACGAATTCCCAGTTACGTAACGTAATCATATACATTATTTTCCATCTTGTGAAATTGTTATGTAATACATGATTTTCTTAAAACAAATAAATATTTTAGAACAAGCGATGAGTATTAATTTATGAAACATTAATAATGTTAATAATATGATAGTAATAATAATGTTAGTGATAATAATTAAAAATAAAAACCGTTGATTTATAACAAGTTGCATGAAAAATAAATAATTCTAAAGATTATACAATTATGCATTTAAGTAAATTATACATATTTATCAATTATGAAATTATTTGTATGTTTCAGAACCTCAGCATGTTCAACGTCTATACGGTGTTTTGGGTAAGTCTCTTACATTTTACCTGGTTTCTCTTTCTGTTGCATTAAAGGCGACGTCAAAGGTGCGTCAATGTTTAAGTTGTAAAATTATCCACTTTGCATCAATTATAATTAAAGTTTGTCTTTCTTGAAATTGTTGGTATTCCTTCTTTATTAATCTGAAAAAGAAAAGAAATTCTAATTGGAAAGGAGCGTGAAAAAATAAGAGGAATTAAAATATATTATATATTTTTTTATCGGAAATACATTTCTTTAACTGCTAGAAACGTAACGAGTTTACTTTACCATAAAATGATACCAAACATTGTTATAATATTTTACAATATATATTACTATAGTGCCTAGAAAAACGTGAATAAATTTGATCAAATTATGTTGTCTGAAAACAAGAATTATTAGCCATTAAATTGTTTTAATAAGAATGAAATTTTCTGGTTGCTTCAACTGAAAATAATTTCAAATAACTTTGCATTAAATTAGTGTTAGAGTATTACTGAATTGTAATTAAGGTATCTTATTTGAATGCAAATTTTATTGTAATTAATGGCTATTAATTTACACATTTAAATTCAACTGTGATAAGAGTTTCGACGATTTCTCTTGTTCAGATTTTTTGATATTAAAAAATAAAGTAATAGCAGAACAAAGACATATAAAAAATTCGCGGAGATCACATCTAGAATTCTGATTGGATTAATAAGAAAGTTTCCTCTGTGTGAGAAGAAGCCAGAAATTTTATGGTTAATGTAGCTATGTTATTATAATAATTACACTTCCTACTTATTCTGCTCCATACATAGAATTAAATTGTTATAATGGATAAATAATTGTATTAAAAACAGCCTTAATAAAATACAACTTTCGCGTTATAACTAGTATGCATTTTCTGCGTTAGATTAAATTGCAATCTAACAATTGTGACACATAATATTTATTCATTTTTTTTATATTATAGTAATTATAATATTTTAATGTGTTAATTTATACAAAATAAACTATTAAGCTGGAAATTAGTAAAGCATAATAAATTATAACCTTTAAAATTAACGTCGGAACTATTGAATTTAAAGTACATAGTAAATACAATATGTATTGTATAAACAGAAAAATTATTAGGAAAAGTTTTACCTTGTTTTGTCGATATTACAATCGAACTTGAAAAGACTTGCCTCAAAAAGATATACAGAGTTCGATTCTCAGATAGGAAATTTTTTTATTTTGCGAGAACAAGTTTACAACTTGGATAATAATATAATACGTTATAAGTGGTGCAAAGTGGACAATTTTCATATTGCAGAGTTTTAAACGTTTATACATTTTTATTAATTTTTTTATTCGTCAGTCTTGTTATTATATACGCATTGCATTATTTTTATTTCATAACAATTCCCTCAATATGGTTATTGCATATTTTTCTTGAAACCGAATACTTTTAAGACTCTATTAATCAGCCATAAATACGGGGAATCTGAAAAAAAACTCAATTACCTTGTAAAAAGAAAAAGGTAAATCGTTCAATTTCGATTCTTCCGTGTAAGTCGAACCCGAATCAACTTGATATTCAGTAACCTACGTACGAACGCCGAATTACCACTCCCAAATAACCCAATCAAAAACTTGGCTTCAGCCAACCCGGTAACTCGAAGCATTTTTCTCGTCGAAGCATCGCCAAATCTCATCTCGCGCTGCCCCCTAATTAAAAAAGCTTCATTACTCGCTCGGAGCCCAATTGGGATTCGGCAAAATCCATAAAACCGGAACCCGTACGTTTCCGTGAAATCTAAATCTGTACCACGAAAATACAAAGAACGTGGACTTGGCGTGGCACGTGAAAGTGCAACCGTCACGAATCACGACGATTTATAGTGATGAGAAGAAGATGCGAAAGGAAATAAGGCAGCAAAAAAAATTCAATTATTACGCAATTGTACGGGCTTCTTATTATGATTCCGTTTTCTTTTTTTAATTTACATTGTTTATGTTCAGACAAAAATAATGAGATTATAGTTTTACATAAATTAATTTCAGTTAATTCGCAATATTTCTTATGCTCTGATTAAACATATATTCGCTGACGGATAGAACAATTTTACAATAATTATTTATCTGAAATTACTAAGTAGCAAACGAGAACTGATAAAATACCGCGTTAAACATTGATGAAAACTTGTTGGTCATCGCCAACATTCTAGGAAAAGATTATCTCATTAATATGTATCTAACAGTAGGCAGTCAATTGACGAGAACCGATAAATTTGATCGATTTTAGTTTATAGAAAAAGTGCTCTTTTTTCGTAGATCTGTATTCATTGATAATATAGTATATTTTTTCGCAAAAAAATGTGAGGAAAGTACCGTTCCTTCGTTTCTATTTATTTTCAGATATGCGAAGAAAAGAGTACTTTTTCTCCCTAGGACACGGTAGGAGTTTAGTAAACTTTTCCCTCGTGACTGAAATTATCCACTTTCTTCCCGTTAAATAGGAATAGAAAACAATACTTTCCGTGCACGTGTTGCAAAAAGCATTATTGTTTACATACACATTTTTGTGGAAAAATGAGTACATTTTTTTACAGTTTTTCTCCCAGCAAAAACTCTTAAAGAACGTACCATTTGTTCAGTACTTGTGGCACAGAATATCGTGCATTACACGTGAGAAATTGACAATTCCAGATGAGCGTGAGATTATTAAATTTTCTCACTTGTTGCACAATTTAAATAGAGGTACCTAATTCTTAATCTGGTCTTTTTAATCAATGAATTAAAACAGACATTGCTAGCAAAATACTTATAGACACAAACTGAGGAAAAAGACATTATATAAGACGAAAAATTATTATACCGTATCAAAAGGAGGAGACGAAGATTCTTAAAACTTCTGTTAAACTGTATTTTAAATGTGAAAAGAGGATTGACTCTGTCCCCTCTTTCTGATAGAGTACCCTAAATTTTATAATACTAATTTGTTCTCAGTAATTTTATTCTCAGTAATATTACAAATCATTTAAACATTACTAACAAATAAAGAACAATGTGGTGAAAAAAATGTACAACTTTTTTAGCGCATTTACCAATGTAATTAACATTATTTTGAAACAAGCAAAGCAGATGGTAGCGAAAAAGAGGAGGGACCGAAAGGGTCGCGATTTTGGCGAAAGACATGAGCCGTAAAGGCGAGGCAAGGGGAAATTGGAGAACCGACGAAGAAGCGAACCGCGAGAAGTAGGTCTCGCGCGGTAGCGCGCGATACACATTTCTTTGTGCGCATGTGTGGCGTCGCGCGCACGTATGGGAGGTGACGCGCAAGACAAGGATGCCCGACCGAGGGAAAGTGTTTATGGGTGTGTGCGCGGGTGCGTGAGTCGCGCGCGATCAAGGGTGGGGGTAGAAGAAGGATGTTTCGGTACCGAATAGGGAACTTTCGCGCGAGGTCGTCCAGCGCCCTCCCTGTTTGACCCATTTTTATTACCGTGAACTGGACGCGCGTCCCGAGCGCGACGACTCCAAACCTATTCGCCAGCTCCTCTCCACCTATCTCGCCTACTTAGACATTCGCGCGTCCGCTCTTTGTTTACACTGCCGCGCTGAGAACCGAGTAGTCAGCTTGCCATTAGTCCAACTATTATTTTGTTGTTAAGAATCGCTTGCAGGCAATAATGGGTATTGTTACGGTGACGTTAAACGTAACCTTAGACGGATGTGGACAATCGACAACGATGATGGCTTTCGTGAATTAAAAATAATGTTTCAAGATAATTGTTAAAATATATTTTTTTTTTTTTTTGTTTAATTCGTTGTCTTAAATATTCCCTGCTCTGGGAAGAATAATATTGTAAAAATAATTTCGATCCCCTTAAAAGGAAAAGACATTGGTAACAGCTATCAGTACCCCTGCAAGAAAAGTACTGCGGCTTAACGATAGCACTAAAATGCCGCACAGTTGGCCAAAGTTAACAACGGGTTTACCCACGATTGCTACAGATTCCGCTACACTACAGTAAAATTAAAACTGCGAAACCACGTAATACTTAAAACTATTGTGGTCGATTTGTGGAATTTGGACAAAAGTAGCAGGAAACATGGCAAAGGGGTCGATTAATCCGGTCCACAGTCCTACTTTTCTAAAAAAAAATAAGTTTTATTATGGCTCTAAGATTTGAACTCGTGATTTACGAGTTACAGGTCAAGTACCTTACCATTCGGGCATCGTCAACATATTTTGAACAATGCTGCAGTTTCCAAAATTGTTATATCGAATTTGATTTTTCATTACTCTGAGAACAATATTTAATATGTTATTGTGTTTTATAGATTTCTCAAACTATTGGTAAACAATAGACACCTTTTCTTGCGGAATCTAATAAAATTTTTTACATCATTAATAATTTTATTATCTAGTGTAATAAAGATTGTTTGATAATATTCAAACAGTTATTCAACTCAAAAAGACTTATGATGTCTACACCAATATTTAAGTCTACACCAATTGTAAATTATTTATCTCAGCATATCAAATGAAAATACTTTATTTTAAGCAAAATAATAATTTTCAACTGTTATAATGAAACAAATTGAATGCTAGACTATAATAATTCTATTTGTTACTTTTAAATTTTTATACTAATAAAGTTACACAATTACCAAAACACAATTAATAATTAATGAATCCAAGACGTTTTCGTCTTAAATATTCAACGAATTCGCCACTTTGTTATCTAAACTTATACAACTTTATGGATCAGACTGAAATTCCATTAAAGAACCACTTGAATTCCACTTTTGAAAATGTCATTATTTTATAACGAACGTGGCTATTATATAAAAAGTAATAGCTAATAATATCTAGAATCGCGCTGAAAAATTTAAATTACTCGACAAAAAGGAACTGATAAAAAGTGCACAAAGGAATTGACACGTTACGAAGTGTAACAAAAAATGCTGATCCCAAACGATCGGTTGTAAGCAGTATATTCGAATTCAATCGTATAACGGTGCAGCGAGGGTGAAAAATCGTTTAGATGTTTCCGCGCAAACGCGATAACTATTTAACCAAATTTTTCCTCGTACGCGAGCTCATTAGCTTAAATATCCAGTATCTCGTAATGCGCGCGTTACATTTATAGTGAATAACTAGGCGGTTTTTCTTAACAGGCTATTGTTGAAGCAAACTATAAAACTGCGGACTGCATTAAATTCCTACCGGAACGCACACGCGAACAGTCGTGAAGATTCTTCAAACGATGATCAATGCAATAAATAACTCCGGCAATGATTTTTACCAGCGCGACCATTTTTTCCTCCGGCATCACCGCGGAGCCATTAAATATCACATTTTGACAACAACAATTTCTCTTTAGTCAGCACAATAATAAAGCAGTTGCGCAACAATTGGCCGGGAAAAAAAAATACAAAATGTTTTTTCATGCAATGAATAGTTATATTATTAAATTGTCATCATTTGATGCAATAAAATTTATATTTCGACATCGTATATTAGGATTTTATATTAACACATGATTGACCTTTATCTAAAAGAGATAATGTCAAAGCACAAATGTTATCTGCCAAGAAATTAGTCATAGATAGACAATGAGGTACATTTTTTATCGCTCCGTTATTTTCGAGTATCTATAAATTAAGTCAAAAATATTTACATTCCTAATAAAAGAACCACGCATTTAATATGTTAAAATGTGTATGAATGTCATTTGATATATTTTTAGCATATTAATAAAGCTATGATAGTGTTTGTACAAACTTATAATGAGATAAATTTATTTGTAGGTAATTGCTACTATATTCTATATTAACTTGTGGATATGTATGTATTTATAGTATTTCTTATAATATAACATAGTAAAATTTATATAAATAGTTATAAATAGTTTTATAGAAAAAAATGTCTAAGAATAGAACTCTTAATGCAAGGAAAAACTTGTATTAAGTAAAAGAATTTATTATAAATATTAAAATCAAATTAAATAGCTATAAATTTATATGCATTGTTATAAATAAATTAATCGTACTATGGATTACTTGACAATACTTTAAATAGAGGGATACATCATTACCATATTATATTAATAGAATATTTTATTTTAAAAGTAAAAGAAATTTAAAATACATCTTCGTATACTTAAATACAAATTTCATCGATAAATTAATTCCCGTTAATGACCTAAAAGACCAAAACAAAACACTCAGTTGTTTTGGTATCAATGAAGATGTTGCTTTGTTCTTACCGTAGAACCAAATGAAGGAGAGATTAAATAATAATTTATTACATGTCCGATTCATTAACTTTTTACAACAACAATTAATACTTTTGGTAGATTCTAAGAATACTACGAATATAGCAAACAAATATTTTAATATTCGACTCCGGAAATGTTTATAGTATACTCATAAGAAATTAATATTTCTTAACATCCCAGAATTATACTACAAATATTTTTTATGACGAACTCAGGAATATTTTTGAATATTCGCAACGGTACAAAATTCTTCTGACATTTATGATTATATTTTTACAGTTACTTGTACGATACTGCAGAAAATAACCTTTTAATGGTAGGTTGACTAACTCGCACACTAACCAGAGATCCATTGAGGCAACGTTTTAGGCGTGACATGTTTTACAAAATGTGCATGCAATATAAGTTTTAAACATGCTTCGCTGCGATCAGATACCGAAAACAGATACGTGCGAATATTGGTTTCTAAAAATTGAAATTGAACTTATTACCGCGGCTACGTAAAACGGCATCTCGTATAGACATTGAACCACGTTTTTATATGCAATCAAATTAATAGCGTCTTAATGTTCGTTGTAAAAATTCGTGTTAAATTACATAACTAATGACTGGAATCGTAAGCGCAATGGGATTTCACATAAAGAATGCAGTTTTTGCATCGATTTGTATGGAGTAAAATTGACTCGTTTATTCAAATTAAATTACATCATATTAATGTAATGATAATAATTAAAGATGAATTTAGAATTTACTATCTTAATAAATTAAAAGCAACGCGGTATAAAGGGATACGCGGAGGAAAAAGAGTCTAAAAAATACGTTTTATATTTATAACTCACATGTAAAATGTACAGATTATTATGATTAATTTGTAAATTAATGTGACTTAATTATTAAAGCTGAACGATTCAAATATATTCTATAAATAAAATGTAACTTTCCTCGAATAATTTTACTGATTTTGTATTAACCTGGGTTTGATTTACTTTTTACTAAAGCCCACAGTACTTATTCTTATATTGTTTAAATTTTACTAATTACTATTACATCTTTTTTCTCCGTGTATTAGTTCAAAAACTATTTCAAATTATCTATTCAGGACAGAAAAGGTTTCTTAAAATTTATGGCAATATTTTGAATGAATGCGTTGTAACACAAACATTACGCTCAATGAATTTTTCTTTCTTTTATACTTTCTTCGCTCTGCCTTTTTATAGTTCGTTCAACTTGCCTACATTTCGGTCTATAAAATCTAATCTACGAAATCTCCCCTCGTGCACATACGTAAAATTTACAGACAGACACATTTACGATGAATGTGTGTTAAGTAATGCAGATGAACAGAATAATATATGTATGGAGCTACTAGATGCGCTGTTTTTAATACCTTCGAGAACGAAAGCGACTCATTGTGAATGCTAATGAAAGTAAAATAAGTATTACGCGTAAATTCAAAATTATTGTTTATAAAGCAAGCAGAGTGATGCTCTCAAATGTCACTCCAGGAACATCTGCGTGTTTTTTCTAAATTTTACAATAAATGTTTGTTTAACACAACGATGCTTATGTAATCAAATAAATTATATGAATGACTTTTCTTTTTATTTTTGTTTAATTCATTTTCCAGTATTTTATTAATAATATTCTTGTAATTGCAATTATTGTTAAATAATTTATAATTTTTACAAAATAAAATTTCAGAAAAATGATTATCGTCACACCTTTGTCTACATAATAAACTATAATAATTTGATAACTTGAATAATATTATGAAATAACTGTTGTCTCAAAGTGATTTAATTAGAGGAATTTATCTCGCGTAATTTCAGATAGCATTACTTTTACAACTATTTACTTTGAATAGCGAAGACAAAGAGAATTGTGAAAATTCAAAAATTACTTTGGCCTCGTTCTCACTACCGAAAACATAAACTACAATACCGCGTTTCTGCTAGCTGAATTGATCTATAAGTTACAGCCAACAATTAGGACTATTATTATAATATGTATGAGACATAAACCAGATTTTTTTTAACTGTAATAAATATAAGAAATATTAAGTGGTCCAACACGCCCTCCCGGCGGACCCGCCCCTGCCTCCCCTGTCATTTGTAAAATTACATATTATTATTATTGTACGGGGTATATTTTATATCTAATTTTACATGTATTCATTATGTAAAGTTGTATGTAATTTTACATATTGTTTTTTCAACGCAAAGTCCATTACGTAACTTAGATTCATTCAAATTCCATATATACTTAAGTAAATACAATAATATGCATATCAATTATTCCAGATCAATTCAATAAAATTCGTTTAGATAAAATAAGTTTTTTCTTACTTAATTATATTTATTTGAACTGTAGCATTCTATGCTAATGATTTTGTATTGTAAGTGACCCTTCGTCCATAGAGGAATTTATCATAGTGCACATTTATTCTAAATATTTTCGTTGAAATACTGAGAAAAACAACTCGCGGATAGGTGTGCACTTTGATAGAAATTATTAACCAATAAAATAAATTGTATTATAAATACAGTAATTTCATATACGTTTGTCAATAAATTTTATTACGAGTACGCACACATCCGCGGGTTATTAACAATATAATAAATTTTATTTTATCATTTTTCTCAGTGAATAACTAAGTGTTTATTATAATCATTTTAAATGCAATGACTAGGCTACGCCCCTTTCACATTCACACTACAGTTTGACAAAGACCAATATTTTTCCAAGCGACGGAATAAAGTTATAGTAATGACTGGTTCTATTCCATGACGATATTTTTTTCTAATATTTGGTTTAAAATACCACATAAGATTATAAGTAGAATACTATATAATACACACATATCCCCGCGTTATTATAAAATGTAATAACAACTCCTAACAAATTTCTCCGGCGTTACAAATTTTTTTATAAATTATTAAATCTCTTTAAAAGGGGAGGGGGGGGCGGATAAATTAGCATTTCTGAATAATTATAATTATATCAGAAGAATTTAAGTCGTAGAAAATTTGACTAATTGAATTACAATGCAGGCAGAAATGTTATCAATTTCGCAAGATCTTCCCTCAGTATGAGAAAGCGTCTTAATTCAAGAGCGATTTTTCGAATGTTTTGCATCAAACTCGGCGAGTAGAAATTTTTTCAATCTCGTCGAATATCGAAGCGAAATTCCCCGGATACCATGTTCCTTTTAACATTGTAAGCCCGGAGATTACGGCACCGCTCGGCGCGATAGCTAAACCGCGCATTCAATAAAGATATAGCGGTTAAGCGCGACGCTGAATAAAGTTTATAACTCGCCCGTGCCGATTGCCGGGCGATACCGCGGAATCGTAAACTCTCGTGATCCGCGTCCGCTTCGCATTGTCATATCGATTGCGCTTTTTTCCGTTGATCCCGGTACCAGATAGCTTTGTGTTTGTTCGCTCGCGCCTGAAAATCGTTATTCGCGAGCGCTTAACGGTTATCCGCCCTTGCCCGCTTAATGTCTTTTCCTCGTTTCGCGGTCCGATTTTTGTCTCGGCCTCTACCTAGCGATGTCTTTATGCATTTCATTCTTGCGTGGATACGCTTGTGCCGCAGCGCTTAAATTTATGTACCACAATTCGTTCTTATACCGTACTTTTTAATCTCCCACAATCATCATGATAAATGTTGCGTTTATTATTCTTGTAAAATGTTAACATTCCTCGGGTGAAAGAATAATAGAGGGCAAATTGATGATGAATATAAAAGTTTGGTTAATGCAACATTTGTTGTTAAGCGAACACATTTATATGTGTATATACGAGAGGAAGGGTTTAATTTAGGGACCCTTCCTGTTTTTTAAATAAAAAAAAGTTTTTTTCATGAATAGTTGGTACATAAAGAGTTAGTTTTAAACCAGCAGTATCATTTTGTTATTCATGCAAAAGTAAACACGCGTCTCAGTCTAAAATATTTACATCGTGCACTTTTATTATAACTTGTATAGCAGAGGGATTACAAAATAAATTTCCAACTTTCATTTTCCCATATTTACTTGCGAAACTTGGGTATAAATAATATATATGCATTACTCCATTTTAGTTATTATTTTAGATTACAGAATACGTAAAATTGTACCAGATTTACGCACTTTTATTGTATTTCGTAAAATTATTATGATCTTTGTAGTCAAATTGTTTTGATAATGGTACACTGAGAAAAAAATTGGGATAAAAATTATTATACTAAATGTAAAAAGAGGGACAAATGACATCTTCTTGTCTTAGTTAATACACAGTTTAAAAAAGGTTATGAGAAAAATGAACATTTTTATTA
>JABFPN010002681.1:0-21062 GCA_022817305.1 Leptoteleia sp. ZL-2020 | reverse complement strand
GACTATACGGAAAGTATAAGAAAATTTCAAATAAAATGTATGAAAGCTTAGCATTAAGTATGCGAAAAGGAAACATAATTATATAAAGTAGTGTAATATATGTGCTAAGTTTTCATATATTTAATTTGAAAATTTCTTATACGCTACATATAGTTTCAGTTTCCTAATTATGTACGAAAAATTAACATATTTTTTTTCTCAGTGTATACATGAACCATAATTTATTAATTAATTAATTAACAAAAAATATAAATATATTTATCAAAAGAAAAATATAACATTTTTTTAATGATTCGCATAAGTAACTGATATATATTATAAATTTATATAACTTAGCATATTATGTTATACAATACCATGTACAAAGCTGTTACACAGCATTAATTATTTGATATTAAATATTTAAATGCGATAAAGATAACGCTGCACAGGCTTGGCCGATATCGCAACGTTCACATTTGTAATGGTCAAATCGACAATTCGATTATAATAAGACTTGCGAACATCGATAAAACGTACACACTTTTATGATTTGCCTTAAAATATCGACACAACGCTAGGGTGAAGAACTTACAAATTATAAATATTTCTTTATCCGAACATTAACGACACATATTTTACTTTTTATTCATTACAATATTGATATTTCATTTAAAAGCTTTGTCGGTGCGATTACACCAGTTAAAATATTTTTCTGATTTTCTGTAACCACCTTACGCTTTTTTTGTAAATTCAGCAGAATTTATGCATGAGCTTCCCTTAAAAATTATGAAAATTAAAAATTCGTCATATTTTATATTTGCATTACTCTTTATGTAAGATATTGTATATGTTTCGAGTGAATTAGATCTTGCATAAGATTTTCTGCAAGACCATTCATAAGATTTGTGATACTAAAAATAGTAGTAAAATCCCACTTACTTACGTTCCATAAATTGATAATCATTTTTGATTTTAAGATAATTTTCACGATTAGTTAAAAACAGTAATTATTTTGCTATATTTTTTACAAGATGAAACGAATATTAAAATTTTATATTTATAAGATATAAAATTACGAAATCGATTATTTTAAAACTCGTTATTTGAATATCATTAAAATTGTCCGTTCAATGAATAGATTCTGATAAGAGCAATTGTATAATTACAATATGTAATTGATAATACCATGTAATTGGTCTCCGCAAGATTATCACTACCACTTTTTACTCATGGAAATATTGAATTACAATTTTTGCTAAGCGTATTTCATTTTAAGTATGATTCAACGTTAGTTTTAAGAAATCACTGAAAACAATGTTTGCTATTTAATCTAAATTTTATAAAACAAATCATACAAAATATTATTAATAATATGAAATATATAAGTAACGTTCAAAGTTAAAAATTTTATTCAATTATAATTAATGCAATTTTATTAATCGATATTTCTTACACTTTAATAATTCTTGTATAACTTTTATAAAATCTGATAAAAGTGTAAAAAATACTGACTAATATTTATATGCATAACTATCAAAATCTTACACTGAACTAAAACCAACAAATTATGTATTTCTTTTACTTCATTTTTAAATGAAATCAATCATTTAAATATATGTATTTACTTCAAATACAGTAATTTCAATAAACAAAAATAAAATTGAGCACAAAGATTTAAAAATGCAATAACAAAATAAAATAATAATGTTAAGCTAAACTTTATATAAATGCGTCTGTATGATAGGTACAACACGCTTTCGAAAATGAATGGAAACAACAACGTCAAGAAATTAAGAAAAGTTGTGTTACGTCCTCACATTTTTTTGTGACAATATAAGCTCTCTGACGTATTACTTTTGCACGCTGCTATGCAACGTGCTTTTGTAAATGTAATCTTTGGCTTTCTATATATGTATGTGCGAGGTGGCGAGTCCCTTTTCCATTTCACTCACTTTATCTTTTTTTATTTTTGTATTTTTTTATTTATAATCGCACAACATATGAAATTAAGCTGGCGAATGATCGTGTTGTAATTCGTTGCTTTCTGGCAATCTTATGAAAGGCAGGTCACCACCACTCCACATTGAATATAACTGTGACCTTGCACATTCCTGAAACAAGTATTTATTTACTTATTGAAATTTTTAAACGAAAATAAAAATTCGAATCATTTATGGTGCACGTACGTGTGTGATTTGTATTATAAGTCAACAAACTGGATCATAAATTTTACAATCTCTGCAATCCTGTTTTTCCAGTTCAGAAATAGTAACAATTATTGTACTTGAGGCAACAAAAAAAATTAATAATGTATACAGGATTTAATCAGTCACCTTGCATTACCGTTAAGTATTGATGTCATAAAATTCTGCCAGTTGTTTCATTTTGAATACATATGGATATGTATATGAATGTTTTACACAATATCGATGAATTTTATTCAATTTACTTACTCCGCCAGCACTTTCAGATCCTGAACGACTGTGTACTGAGAGGCATGAATCCGTGGAGGAGCTACTTTTACGAGACGGTAGAACGTCTAGAGTTCCTAAAGCATAGAATTATTATTAATTTGTTGGAATTTTATTTTTTTCGTAAAGAAATTTGCATTTGATTAAACAACAATAAATTAGTAATAGTTGTAAATTAATTAATCAATAAAATAATTAATATAAATAACTGACTTGACAAACAATTCAGATTTTTATTATCAGGGAAAAGATTGTGACAATTTGACAAGTTTTAGTTATCTTGGGTAGTTTTAGTTTAAGCTTTTTACTTAATATAAAAGAATATTTAATACTTCTAATTAAATTTTCTCTGAAGGCATATATCTTTTATACATACCTGGATCAGATTCTCTATGATGACAATTGAAATCATGAATACTGTCTTTGCTATCACCATGAGCACTGCCACTTGCTTCGCTTTGTTCTGAAAAGAAAAAAAAGGAAAATTTAAACAATGATATTATCAATCTTACATGAAAAAAAAAGATATTTTAGCACATTATCAAAGTATTAATGTTATTCGCTTGATCATAAATAGTATGAGGGAGCATTACCTGAATCTCTATGTTCGCCACTGTGTCCACTGTGATCGCTATCACGGTGACCTACATAAATAATTTATATTAATAATATAATAAACTCTACACCTCTTAATGTTAGATCAAGGTTAATCAAGTATTTATTATTAAATAAAATTTGGTGTAATTTAATTACTAAATCACACTTTCTACATTAAGAAAAGCTAAATAATGAATTCATTTATTATTTTCGTATATTTATTTGGAAATGTTTAATTATATATCCCGGTTGTTACACTTCTAACTTATTAATCACTCTTACTTTAAAATAAAATTTATTGTGGTAAATAATAATGATGAGTGAAAATTAGAGTACCGTTAGTGTTAATTTTGTTTAGTATGCAAATTAATATATTCGAAATAATATTTCAAAGAAATTTCTTCATATCATCAAAGGTAAAAATTTAATATTTAAGATTAAATGTAAATATTGACTCAGGACTTTCTTATTTACATTATAAAGTTTACTCATTAGTTTCTCGTTCTTAAAAATTGACTTTGTATTTATTTGAGCGAATAAAAATATCAGAATAATCTTCAATGTTATTTAATTGTAAAAAAGGACAATCAGCTGTTAGTTTAATCATAACACGCTAATCACATCCACACATGTAACATCTACATATGGTTAAAGACATTGTACAATATTCTCAATTTTGCAAGCTTGTTATATGTAAAATATCTAAAAATAAACATAAAATTACAAAATTAAGAGATTATATATTTTTTTAAATAATATTACAAATTATTTCCTGCAAATAAATTAACAAATTTATATAATTAATGAAAGAAATGTGAAAGCAATATAATTCGATCAATTATCATTCATTTTATATTGTTATTAATTATTTGTTATTTATTTTTTATTTATTTATTCAAGCAAGTAAGTATTTCAAGTATGCATTTTGGTATGGAGGCTGTGCCTACTTGTCAAAATATTAAGAATATTCCATATTTACTGTAAACAGATTCTTGTTATATTTTCAGAACGTACAAACAAGTAATAATCATTAAATATAGGCATTCATAAAAGTGTTTAGTATTATATAATAATATTAAATAAGTATGAATTATGTTAAAATACCTGATTGGTCTGAATGATCACTAGAGTCTTGTGGCCAACATCTTGGAGAACCTATCCTACGCTCTTCAGGCCAAATTGATGTCTCGTAACTTGAATCATAATTACAAGTGGTTAAAGTAACACCGGGTATATTTTGAGTTGCATAATTTGATATTTGATTAGATGGCCTGACTCCTGAAAAGAAATTAAAC
Source organism: Leptoteleia sp. ZL-2020 (assembly GCA_022817305.1). NCBI lineage: Eukaryota > Metazoa > Arthropoda > Insecta > Hymenoptera > Scelionidae > Leptoteleia > Leptoteleia sp. ZL-2020. The sequence continues at coordinate 16,717 of JABFPN010002681.1, read as the reverse complement.
ATATAAAATCAAAATAATAAATCAGTTCTTCATAAATTCAGACCACTATTAGATAATATAATAATATAATAAATAATTGAACGTTATACAATTTCTTCTGTAACCCTACTCTTTAAATATTACTGTATTTCCTCGTTATAGCGTGAAAATGTACTTCTACATACCTGGTTTACAAGAAAGTAACTGAATAGCTTCACGCAAACCATCTTGGCTAGTCATAGTTGATGGTTTCCAAACAGAATCAGGCGTCGTAGATCTACTTCGATCATGATGAGGTATCCTTAGTCTAGTTCTAGATTCTTGTCTTGGCCATTCTATGACGTGACGACAATCCCAGGGCATCGACCATCTTCTAACAATGTTATCCGAAGAATCGCCGGACATTTCAGCTGCTGCTGTCTCTGACCATCTTCTCTGGACCTAAAACCAAAATTCCTTATATAAAATATAAGCATACGTAGCTGCATTAAATATTTATACATATAGATCACTATGAGTAAACGGTTAAAACTTCCTTAATAACAATGAAACATATATGGTTCATATATGTTTTAACAATTTCATATATGGACATATATGGCTGTATATGTCCATATATGATCTATGTATGGCAATAATTTCCTTAAATTGAAATCAGTTATTTACCAAATATGAATTAAGAAAAAACATATACGTCCACATATGAATTTTTTATAGATTCTTTAAGGGATATTATTACATGTTTACTATATACTTAATTTTATACTTTTCACATGATGATTTTAAATAACGAAGTTATTAAGTGCAACGCAGAATTGTGTAAGGAAAAATTGTGTAACTACCTGCAGAGGAAATAATGGAAACGGTAATGGAGACCTGTGCGAAGTCTGTTGAAACTGATGCGACGACGAAGAGGAACCTATGGGAGGTGGGGAACTATACAGGCGTTCAAAGCAATGTTGTAACGCAGCAATGTCACATTCGACGTTTCTATTATGAGCGCAGGAACATTCCGCCGTGCTACCTGGATATAAAGAACACCACTGTCATCAATATAATATAAAATAAAAGCCTATGCGGAATTATAAATTTCAATTAACATCCAAAAAGGCTTATTTACCTAATAAATTATGAAATCGTGACGTTTTCGATGGCACATCTCGTACAAAATACATTTTCTAAAATACTTAGACTGACAATTTCAACAACGTTATTTATAACGAATGGAAACTTTACGTGAACGGTACGTCTGTACACGATCTTGTTCCACTTTGCATAATGCAAAGGACATAAATTCCCGAAACAACGCGGACAAATGATTTCATTGTCGGCGCAATGTCACGGTTACCGCGTTTGTCATGCTGGACATTGCGCCGAATTTTACGATTAGACTTGGATACGAAGGGCGCACGAAGAGTCCAACTTACCTAAGCATTCGCAACATGCGACGCAAAACTGATACTGAAGATTGATAAAGGTCATCAAATTGTCACGAAGGATATCCTGCAAAGGGAAAATATCTTAAAGATAATCGTACTGACGTGTAATCAATAACTGTTAACTTTATCCCTGCGTTTTTAAGGTAGGTACAAGGTCAACTCGAAAATGTCAAAAATTGATGATATTTCTCGAAAATGTTAATTTTGTATTCGTCTTTAATTTTACAAAATTTGAAGTAGCTGGACTGTCTAAAAGCCCTGATATTTTTATTTCAATTTACATCCAAAGTATACAACACTCTTATTTCAAGTAAACATTTTTACAAATAACTTAAAAATGGAATGTCAGATTTAAAAAAGATTTGGCTTACACGTACTTGTTGATGTTGAAAGCATTATGAAGTGAACAAAAATATTCCTTTACTGCACAGCAAAAAAATATAACAATGACGAAGCGGGAAGTTTAATGTACCCAATAGGAAATATTCTACCGGACCAGTAAAAGCACGGACTCGTGTCAGAGATATCAGTACTAGTCCAATACAGAGCCAGTATGCTGAGAAAAAAGTATAATGAAAAATAGTAGACTTTCTAGTAAACGTTGGATAATACTTTTTTCTGAGAATACAAGTCTGTACGGGAATGACAACATTGGGCCAGTACTGTTTAACTAATGTACATGACTCAGCACTGAACAATGTTCTTCAGTCAATAGTACTGGCACAACTCTGGCTCAACTTTGGCATTGATATTGTGTTTGTTTACTAGAGTCTGACTGAGAGTATTGCACCAGAATCGGGTCAGTGAATTCACTCTGGCAATTTCTTATGGGGTACAAAAAATATCAACAATTGTTTAACAAAATACAACTTACGTGCTTATCACCAATATTTTCAAGGATCTCGTGATCCTTCAAAGCTGCTACAACGTGATGCTTAACAGTGTTACTAGCTACATGAGTGGCCCGAGTCAACTCTTCCCAACCGGCTAAACATTGACCTATGAGTCTGCACTGTGCTACGGTATCGTGAACTGAAAGAAGAGCCTGCAGAGATTGCGCCAATTTCGTGCCCGCCGAACATAGGCCATTTAACATCTATTTTAAGATAAAGGTGATCTTAATTAATCAAATCACTATTCAAGTCTCCGATAATGAGAAACAAAAAATAAATAAATAAATAAATAAATAAATAAATCAATACCAACATCAATCTTCACCTAACAATCGATTACGCACCAGTTCCCTCTTAATTATCAATCGACAAATTTCAACAAAATCAAATTTTGTTCCCAATCAATGGGAATTGATTTTAATTAACTTTTCACTGGTGCAACAAACAGATTTCTCTCGGCGAGCGAAGGATAATAGGGGAGGGAAAAAATTAAGAGGACGAATCTAGTGCAGCAAAAAGTGTTTTGCAAAAAAGGGGGACGTGGAAGGAGCGAGGCGTTCAGAGCCATTTATTTGTCGTCCCGAAATGCCATCTAATGAAACCGGTAATTATCAACGAATTTCTAAACGCACCTGCAAATAAGTCAACCAACTGCCGAGGCATTCGTTTACTTCCATTTGGCTCCTGGAAATTTGACTATCGCCGGATCTCAGGTCGTTTCCGCCTTCAGCCATCTCGAGGGAGATAATCCGACCGATGGTTATCGACTCACCTGATTAAAATGGCAATTAATGAATTTTCCCGAATCGACCGGGCCGCGCTTCTGCTCCGTATCGCGATTTCAATACGCGCGATCGTCAACCGACCCGACACTCTCAATCCTCCAAAAGAATGAAAATAAATAAATAAATAAAAAAAAAAAAAAAAGAAAAAATAACATATAATCCGCGAATTATGTCCGTTCCTTATAAACACACGCGCGTCAACGGTGCATTGAAAATAAAAGCGAGCGCGCGTCGCGCGATACGTAAAAATTCATCGAGCTAAATTTTGCACGTTGACGTTTCGCGACAAAAACAAATATACACTGTCTGCTACGCTGCGACGAGATACCGCAGCGGCGACGAACGCAACGTTCCGCGGAGTTATCATTGAAAATAATTCCATTGAATTGCGACATCGGTCAGGGCGGCATCCGGATTGGATTATTTGACTTCGAAAGGATTTCAGTGAAATTGGCGGTGTCGTCGGTGCGTACTGGGCAGGAGGATTGATCGAGCGGAACGTGGCCCGCGGTCGAGCCGTAGCTCGAGCGAGACGACGACGTATCGGGACGTTACTCACGTTTTCTCCGTAAATTTAGTCCGCGAAAGACAAAGTGGAACGCCAACGTCGAGGTATCGACGTGGGAGCATAGCGACCGGCACCATCATAGAACCGCGGCGTGAACGCTTCTAGTGTCGGTGCGGTTCGACTGCGAAAACTGCACAGCGGTGGAAACAACGCTGTCAAGTGCGATTGCGCGACTTTCCGGCTAGGCCTGCCAACCGACGTCAGAGATAATCGAAAAGCTGGATAATACGCGATGTTTAATTAATCGCCGTTTACGTAGCGCTGCGAATGTGCCACTTTGTCACGGTGCCAATTAAACGTGTCAGTTTCGTAGGATTATTTTCGTAAATTCTTTTTGTCATATCAATCGCATTTATACAGGGAAAGAAATGACCTGTAAAATTAGCATGAATGGATGGTTTTTAAACGTGAACTTGATGTAACTATTGTACCAATATATTCATTAGTTAGAACACCTAAAATTTTCATGCTATCTATGTTCGTGTTAAAAGAGTTTAGATAATACAAACGTCACGTTTGCTTATCATGAAAATCTGATGTTGAATGTATACAGCATAACATGTTTGGTGATTGTTTATTAGCGCCACCGTCGTCATTTTGTTCAATCAACATGAATATAAGTGAAGGTAGCATGAAATTCATGTTGTTTTAACATTTTTTAATTTTATGGACTTATATTGAAAAGTAACAGATTTTTCTATTTATTTGACCAAATGCAACATTTATGTACGCTCGTGAAAAAATGTTTCTCTGTCAATTTTTTTCATGTACATTTCCTGATTATTTCTGATTAACTTTATATGCGAATATTATATAACGATATATGCGAATTTTATCGATAATTTAAGTAACTTTTTAATGACCTATTTTTCTTTTTTTTGCTTTCATTAATCTTTGTGCTTTATTGTTATTAAGCAGTGTGACATCGTTAATGGTTCGGGATATATAAGTTATATGCAGATAGTTCTTTGAAATTCCTGCAGTTGTGCCAAAGAATCGCGAAATTTTTAATATTCCTAAGAATTTTTATAACTGCGTTGGTGAATTATCTCTTATTTGTTTAAAGATAAGATAACATGTGTGTTCAAATGTTTACATCAAAAATAATTTAGGTTTTATTATAAACCTACATTATTTTTTTTTTTGTAAACACTGTAATGTTTTCATAACATTTACGATTAGTACAAAAAGAAACAGCGTAATTTGAATTTACCATAACAGAACATTAATTGATCCATCCTACTCACATAGTCATATGCAAATTATACAATACGTTAGGAAAATATTCCTATTCATTTAAATAAAAATTTAAAATTTTAAAGCAAAAACTTTGAACTTATTTATTCTTTTATAGTTGACCTTTCATTATCTATGCACATATTTTATATTATAATCCATTATTAACATCAAAACATACTATGTAAAAACAAATTAGTGGTCAAACTGACCTAAATTTTCTAAATTTCCATTTTTGTGACTTTATGATAAGAGTATATTTTTGGTAAAACTGTCAAGAAGTTTAAAAATGTAAGTTTTTTTTTTCTTATTATTTTAAAAAATATATTATTTAATTAATAATAATTTAGTAACAGTTTTAGATTTGTAATATAATTTTTGAACGTATAGAATTTACCTTGCTAGCAATTAAGTTTGTTAATTTATTAATTAATAAGTTAATTAAAATGAAAAGGTTAATATAAAATTTCTATATTATCAACATATTCGCATAGATTATTTAATGCTAATAAGAATTTAAATAAATAATTGGTATTACTTTTGTTAAATACATGTCATTCGGGATAAAAAGAAGTTATAATAAAATTAACATTCAAGAAGGTAAAATAAAAATAACTGTCACAAATTCAAAAAGACAGCAAACAAAACAAGTAATAAATTAACGAATATTATCCATTGAATACAATGATAACAAAGTGTGACTGACAGTAGATATAAAACAATTCAACTTAAGATTTCTTCATGGCTTGTTAGATGGCTCTGTCTACTCTAAATGAAGTCAATGCCAAAGTATAAGCAATTCAAATATATTTCTTTTGATGGTTCCGATACCTCTTTTACAGCGTACACTTCTGCATACAAAATTAGTTTTCAAAAACATTCTCAAATATTTGAATGGTTTTCAACATTTGCATACAAGAAGAGCACTCAAAAAAGAAGAATAGTAATATAATTAATATTTTTAATACAGTAGACCATCTGAATAAAACACAAATAAATAAATAATACAGCAATTAATTATTAACATATGCAATTAATTATAAATATTTTTACTATACAATATTAAAAAAATATAAAAAATATTTGTATTCATTACTCTTGATGCATCGAAAGTACGAGAAATCCATACTACTTTTTACTACAACATTTTTGTACGTGTAAAATTATAAATCACCGTGGAAATGTATTCAAGTATTTTTGTGTACACTTGCTTTATGTTTTCTGTTCGAGAGAACTAATTCTTATTAATTTATTTTCACTTTCGTCACCGCGTATAAATTTTAAAGTCGACTGGAAAGTGCATTTGAATTATCACATATTTTCTTTCATCCTTCCATTATACTCCATGTGATGTATCAGTAATCATGTGCATTATTAAAATAACACTTCAAATTATACCTTCAATTTTAATATCTCGCATTCGATCAAGCGTAACAAATTCCTTTTTAACCGAATGTTGCTTTCGAACAAAGCAACATTGTCACGTCTCGAGCAGGAATCTGGAAGGCGTCCTTAATTAAAATGGATGTAGGTTCAACTAAATAAAGAAACAACTTGTTTTTGAATATCGCGACTACGACCAGCCTGAACCTCGCTAAAGGTGAAAGGGGCTTTGGCTCACCACGTGACGTCACTGCCAAGTGGGAAAAAGAGTTAAGAAGTCAAAGGCGCAAGCGAGACGGGATGCCCGGAGACTCGGGAGCGACGAGGACAGGGCGTGTTGGGGACTAAAGTGGATCGAACGCGAGCGCGCGCCATCCGAGAGGAGCGCAAACAGATTTAACGGTAAAGCGAGTCTAACCTTAAGGCTCTTATAACATGCTTAGGAGTACACATCTACCTGGGGCGGCCATTAAAAAAGTCCGGTCTTCGCCACTGACCACGACCACCAACTTTTTTCGAAGGTCACGCTCCAACGAGCATCCGCGAGTCGCCAAACAGCAGAAACTTATCTAGAAACACAGGCAAAACATAATTTTAGTTTAAAAATCATTTCAGCCAATATTTTTCTGAATCGCAAAAACCTCGTTTCTCGCACAAAACAACCTTTTTCAGCAATTCGCCAAAACAAAGAAACAAGAATAATAGTAATGATAATAAAATGTTAATCGTGACTGACGGCATATTTTCCATCGTATTTTGTTTTAAACTCTGTTCAACGTAATGTACAATTTGAGAGACTGTTTTGGCAAGCCGTATTACTGAATATGGAAGAATTATTATTACAAATTAGGTATTACGAGTCACGAATTATTACTTACGAATTTCATTTTAAAATTGGGATACTTACAAAGCCGATTCCCCGAAACGTATTAATATTTGTGGTACTTTCTAAACGGTCAACGTTAAACGCAAGACAAATCAAATAGTTAACAAATTTGCAATTCAACACGGGCGCGAATTACATCGTTCGTTACCGTATTGGATAATAGACGGCAATCGGTTATAATATTTTCCATGCAAATTTAAAACCGTAAAACTGTTACACGTGTAGAATAACGAAGTGCAAATTATGGACATTCCCATGTCACTTTTTTTTTTCTTTATTCGCACGGAATTCTATTAGACGTTCAAATTTGACGTTTCGGTGATATACGATTGTATCGATCGTACCAAAGACCGGAACGAAATGTTACGGAGAGTATTAGTTTAAGAGAAACTATTACGAAATAGTAACAAAATTATTAGCGTATTTGTAAATTCGCACAGTTTATTTGTATCGTTATAAAATGTCAATGAAAAATGTACGGGTATGCAAATGTTCAATTGATGTATGTGAAAAAGAAAAAATTTCTCCATTGATTTTCCTTGGGAGATTTCTTAATAAGTATCCATTGTCAGTCATTCAAATTATGAACTACCGCGATTAATTTATCAAGCTTGACAGCGAGTATGAACATATATTCTTTGCAATTTTAATTTTTGATTTGATCACAAATACAGTTTTCGATTTGTCCATCTATAAATTTATTTGTCCCAATTTGTTTAAGAATAACTTAAAATTTTTAGTTGTGTAAACTAAGCAAATTTCTCTCAATATAACGGTCGGCAAACGAATCTGTCATTTTTGTATTTAGATATAAAGGAAATATTTACAAAATCGTAAATTTTTTTTACGAGAGTAACTTAATTTTTATAAACCAATCTTTCAGACCGGTTTGCTCGTATTCAATTCAAAATGTGAAATGATCTCCAGAAGATACTGAACTTTTTATATTTTTTTCTAATATAGCAGGATTGGAATTCGTTTGGTCACAAACAGTTAAAGGTTTTAATAAATAAGTACTCGGTTTTCAGAAAAGTAGAAAAACAAGTTTCCTTACCACTACCGTTCATTTTTACACAATTTCGCGAATGATTTATTCATGACATTTCGTTATTTATAACAATGAACAAATATTTATACGATTAATTGATACAAAGTTCATATGAATATTACATTATGACAATTATCAAGCAAGAAAATCAGTGTCAGGATAGTATATAACAAAATATACGTTAACTATTTTCCAACAGTTAATTACATTCAATTTCAGTTCACTACGTCCAACTGTTAAGGCAACACTTTCCATAATAATTGAAAAGAAACATTAGTTTAAATTAAGATATATTCCGGAACCAATTCTGTATTTTTAAACTCTGGTCCAGGACTGCTAGCCAGATTCCGGTAAACAGATATTGAACTTGATATTGATTTGAACATGGTTAATAACAAAAACAGAACATAACCAAATAGAAGACATACCAGGCAAAATACCAATGTCAAGGTTGATCCAGACTCGTGCCATTACCGGGGATAATAAAAAAAAATAATTAATGGATGACCAACGTTGGATGATTACTGGCAATGTATAGGTATACAACTGGTATATTTATTTATACAGTACTGGCACAATTCAGTTACTACACCGGCAAACAAATTTACCAGCACTGGTAACTCTGGCAATAGTAAACTCACAAAACTGTCTATTTAAGAGTAATAGAATATTTTTATATTAAATAGGATTTCCATTCATTATATGGACAACACGAAATTCTATTTATAATAAGCATAAATAATTCTTATAAAGCATATATTTATCTAAAGAATAATTTCATTTATATTAAACGGATTTTTTTCCAAGAAAAGAATAAAAATAGTTTCAGTTTAAGAATATTCAACAGATGATACAAATTTAACCTAACAGTTGCATGCAGTATATATAAATATGTACTCACCCACACTACATATGAAAATATGTATATTTTAAATTGTTGGAAGCACTAATTTATTTTGAAATTTGCACACACAATATAATTAATTAAACAACACTGACCGAACGTAAAAACTTTAACACGGATGGTATAAATGCCGAAACAATACTGAGTCGATGACAGCTGAACTACACTGAGAAAAATATAACAGAAAAAATTACTGTTTTTAACTGTATTTTAGCCACATGTCGGTCTTTTAATAAAAATTACTGTTCTTTAAAAGCAAATATACTAGTTTTAAATGTCATATTTATAGATGAAACCGAAATTTTTCCTGTTAAAAAACGGTAATTTTTATCAAAAGACGGACATGTGGCTCAAATACAGTTAAAAACAGTAATTTTTTCTGTTATATTTTTCTCAGTGTAGAGATTTTGCCTTTTTGTGTTAATAATTCACAAAAGGTTGCTTTAAAGTATTCATGTAATGAATTTTTCAATTCAGGTATTTTAAATGAGTGAGATAAGTTGCATAACAATTGATATCATTTTTAGAACGTTCTTCCTCTTAAACTGAAAAAAATTAGTCTTTTATGTTGTTGTGACGCCTTAAAATAAAATTAAAAATGTTCAGTATAACTTTATCCAGTAATAATGTAACATTTTGAGGAATAAAACAGTATTTTAATGCCAAAAATAAAAGAAATTTCATCACAATAAATATACATTGAAAGATAGATTTTGTCACGAGGAAATTGTTCAATTCCAATGAATTCGAAAGTAGTTTAAATAAACTATTTATTGTGTTAAATTGTTAAAAGTAACTTAGGGATGTATTGTAATTGGAAACCGTTCGTGAGATATAATTTAAATTAATCCTATAATTACGTACGACACTTTATATTCGTTCCATAATCGACATCGCAACCATTTCTCGATAAACTATTGGGAGGAATGTCTAGCTTGTCCATTTAAGCTTATTGAACGGATAGACGGTTTTGTAGAATTCACAAAAAAATATCAGCGCACGTCTGTGTGTTTTCAAACAGCGCTGAAAATGTTCAACATTTCAGTAATGCCTTTTGTCATAATACTGTTATAATCTTGTAAAATATATTCAACTGGAAGCTTTTTTTTCAAATGAATATCAAATGTCAATTAATCTTTTTTCAAATGTTTTCTTCAATTTTAGAAGTTGTATACGACAGAAATTTGTTTTAATGAAGTATTATACTTTATTATTATTAATTATTTGTTCTATTTTTTTGTACGAATATATTTATACGAAATAGTATTACACCGTTATGAGAGGTCAAGAAAAGTGTTCCATTTAAATCTAACTTTATAACAAAGGACATTTTAACACCAAATAATGTTAAATCAGTAAAATTCAATTTATTAAGTTTTATTATAGAAATCTATTTTCATTATACACTTGATTCAATTAATTATATTTAAATGAAATACAATTGTACATATACCGAAACCAAATAGTTTGAACAAAACATCAATTAAAAGTTCCAAAAATAAAATTATGAGTAACCTAAATCTAATTTTAAATTTATACCACAATTCTCTTTTTCAATATATCCAGCAAAGAGTTATATTTATTTATGTTTAATATTGCATAAAATATAAGGTGTAATACATTTTGTATATGTAAAATGTATTAGAAAAAAGTGGATACATTTATAATTCATCGTATCATTATCAGGAGCACGATAAGCATAATATTTATAATACAATTAGTAAAAAGAAGTTGTTGGAGCAGGAGTATGTACGAATTTTTCAACGAGCGACGCAAAGTAACGATGTGCAATTATTTATCTTTGATGTCAAAGTAATATCAGTTGAACATGGAGTAATTTACTGTCAGTTTGATGAAGTTGACGTGAAATAAATAAAGCGTCAACTTTCGCATAGCTATTATATTGATTTCCAATATAACAGAAAAAAAGACAGGCAAATATTTTCCCATTGCAATTCAAATGCGTATTTTAAATGCGCACATTTCCTGCGCTTTTCCGTGCCGTTTTGGCTTGGTGATCATCGACATCAACCGGTTCTACCAATAATATTTTTAGCATACCTGACATCCACCGCCGCAGGTTTTATTACACCGCATTGAATTCCTGCTCTTATCTAGTTCCTTTTTTTTCGCGCGCTCCTGATCATACACGTGTAAATGTCGACGAATGTTAATAATTATGATTATTTCTCTTTTTCACATTATCATCAAAGTACCATTTTTCTGGCGTAACTACCTACTACGACAGAGCATTACCCGTCGGTTCAATAAATAACGCCATTGAATAATCAATTAGAAAATCTTTTTATTCACTTAAAGTTAGACATTTACAAATTGCCGATTCAATTCTTCCCGGTCACCACTTTTCGTATAAACAAAAGTATAACAATATTTAATATCATCCGAGGTAGCTCAGTAGAATGACATACAATTACACAGGACCGTGTTCAATTCAATTAAAAAAAAGGTCATACAAAATCAAATAAATGGCGGAGAGCGTAACCCTCAAAAGTTGAACAAAATGAGAAAAAATATTTCTTTAAAATCTAACTAAACTAACGACCCAGGTCCGGGACATCGTTGAAAGTAATTTTGATCCTTTGGAGCATATCCCTAAAGTTAATATTTTAAGTGTGAGTTTTTTTTATTGCAGTCAGTGCGAAAAACGCTTTGACTTCATATACTCTAAACTCATATTGGGGGGGGGGGGTAAGTGGGAACATAATTACCAAATAAATCCTGTGCCGAATTTTCTGGCGTTGATACTAATTGCGTCGATGCGAGACTCGAACGTAGCCAATCAGAATTTCGTTGACGCCAATATACTTTAGTTCGCGGCCACCGAAAATAACAAGTCAAACTAGAGGTCGACCTTAATGACGTATCACGCTTTGAGAGTCGTCCGCCTCTTGGACGGAAATGGAATTGGATAACGAGTAAGAAATGCGGCAGAATGATGGGCTGCGCATAGCGCGCAATTCCACCAGTTATTTGACGGTCTGACTATAAATTTCCGCACAATTTCCTTGAAACTTTGTCAATTTCCAGGCCGTGACTATTCATTCACGCGTGCTTCAGTCGCCGCCGTAAACTGTCGGGCTGTACGTAAGTCGGCGCACGCATACAAATAGCCCAATTTTCGTAAACACATTATGGGACGATTTATCATGTGGACATGTCGCGGAAGTGGTGTCAGAAAACATTTTATTTTCGGCGTGATTGTTTATTAAAATTCGCCACGCAATGGCGTAATAATTGCGCCGACGTTGCCCGGGTCGGAATGGATATTTGCTCGCACTACTTGGGTTTAATTTGTAAATTCAAAGCGGCGCGATAAATATTTAATGCGCCGGTGGTTATGAAATATTTTATTAAATTAGAATGCGCGTGAAAGTTGGACGCTCAAGTGCGTCCCGGGTGATTATTTCGCGCCGGTTTTTTATTATTATCATTCTAATTCCTTTTATTATTATTTTTACTTTTCTTTTCTTTTTTCTTCTTTTTTTGTTTTCCTCTTTTAATTACTATTTATTCCGTGAATGGAATTTCACTGGCACGGAACACGACGTCCCAAGTTTATAATGCATTTACCTAAAGTACCTGCAATTTAGATACAATCCGCGCACGTGTATAAATTTATATGTTTATACCTGTTTCTTCGTGCAATTTATGTCGGGGAGAAATAGGCTGGCGTTATAATTTCTACCCTTCTCAGAAGCGCGCTTTGAATTACAATAATTCGAATGGGATTATTACAAGTTTGGACTTGCGTTTGCCGCAGTGTCGTTTATTTCCCAAGGACGAAATAAAAGCCTTGGGGAATAGGATAATTTATCCGCGGATTGACTTCGGGGACATGAATTTAGCGAGCGATGTTGACGATGATACGGACAGAGTGTGTACTTGTAGGTAGTATACTACTTACTTATGAATGTGTGGTCGAGGTATGAAATGGCGCCGAAACTCGAACACTCATTCGATTCTCGAAATTGAAGCACGTAGATGATATTGTATAATTACGCAAGGCCAACTCAACTTCTTGTTTACACATATGCATACGTGGGAAACTGTTGTCAATGGCAATTGATGTTAATTGTGTGTTCCAAGTTACCGGTCTATAGGATTTGGCAGCTCCAAATGTAGCACAGCATACTCATTCACGAGGGCTGGTTGAGGTAAGTGCATTTATGACTGATCGAACTGCATGAGTGATGATGTGTGAAAATGTTGCTACATTAACCACACGAATATGTTCCTAAAGAGCGATTTATGGCCTATAATGTGACAGTTAAGAAAAATGTTTCTGTTTGTCGCCAAGTTATTTTGACAGCCACGACCATCTCCGAAGAATCAATGATGCATAGCTGTTTGTGAGTTTTTATACGTTGCAAATGAAAAAAGTGGCTGTTGGATGTTTTATTTATAAAATGCATCGTAATAAATGATGAAATATTTAATTCAAATCCATTTAAACAATACGTAGTTGTAATTGTTTTAAAATTTAACAACGTAACATATTTTTGATTCGTGTTTTTTGAGTTTATAAGAAATAAAACAAAAAACGTTTTTAAACGTGAAAATAACACAACGTTGATATGAACAATACGTGTTTTTTTCTATTTTTAGAATAATAAAAGTTTACAGTTTATAGGCTGTATATTGCTGGATATGAGTAATTTTAAAATAATACTGTTATGCTTCTGAAAAGTAAATGTTAACCTGTATTATAAAATCTCGTTGAAAAAAATTGGTAGAAATTGAATAGAAATTTTACTTTAAATTATTCACGAATAATTTCAATTATATTATTAGACATACTGATATTAATTTTTATTATTTTGCAGCAACAATGAGGGAATTCTTTTATATTGGACGGAAAATGAAAAAAAATAATACTTTATTATACATCAGTCGTAATGGCTAATAACATAACCATCAAAAACAGTCAGAGTCGTGAATAGTTAGGAAAAGAGTTATGAGTTAGGTAGAAATTAGTCAACCTTAATCCAGCGTAGCTGGTCTTATCCCTCGTCAAAGCTTTTGAACAGAAGGAAAGTAGGTTCAATATTCCCTTTAGCGCAAGTGTCTGAAAGGCGATCTGTTGAAATTTCTTCGTAAGCGCTTTGATATTTGTTTATACAGAACGTTTCATACTACATACGATAAAACATGACATCCGAAGCAACATTTAAAGAAGAATTTTAGGGTTTAAAGTGGACTTCGTTGAAATTTCACGATAAAACATTTAATACCTTAGAAGTTCTTTCAGAAATGTACTAAATCCTTGCCCCAGTTTTCAATATAAGCATCGATTTTTGAAAGTGAAAATTATATGCCATAAGGTTGAGGAATTCATTCATACTTAATTCATCTAATATATATTGTTGAAGTATTGAATTGAATAATTAAATTGTTTTCGGCATTTATCTTAGAGGGACAAACTTCAATTCTTAACAAGTTTCAAAACTATAAATAATATTTACCAATAAATACGCATCCATTGAGAAACTACTTAATTATTTCAATAAAGATTTTTGATAATTAACGCAAGTGAAAAATTTTAAAATAAATGGAAAAACTCTAAAAATTATTGAAACTTATAAAAATGATTTTTTTTTAAAATTATATGTAATTTTATGCTTACATATTACACACAGTAATGTGTAAGTTTTAGCTGCTAAATAACTGAGTTCCTGGGTATAATTTTAACGTCTGTTAATAATTTAATTGTCTATATGTTTTACGACCGTATTTTTTGGTACAGCAGACTACAGTCTGTAAATATGTATAGTAAAACACATAGATAACTGAGTTCCTGTTGAAGAACAGTAAAATACTCATACAACTATTTTATTTAGCAATATGTACTACTTCCTATATTATATTATAATTATAAATAGAATATTAATATTCTATTTACAATGACAGATTTCATTCGTTACTATTTCAGTGGTTTGTATACACTTATGTTTCATTCTGCGTGACAGGTCCATCGATAAAAAACATGAAAATATTTACACAATTTGTTCCTTATGAGTAGTTAAATGAAATTAATGTATTATTAATATTGATATAAAGGAGTACGCAGTTTTGCGAAAAATTGATTGTTGTTCGGTGTTGCACGTTTTTCTGTTGGTAACAAAACACCTCGTCTTACTATTTTCCACGATACCTCAAATATTTTAAGGATTCGTTCATCGCGAACACGTGCATATAAAGTGCCCCGGTCGGCGTATAGTATCTACATAATGGAACCTATCGTAGCGTTGGCGTTAAATGAAATATTCAGCAGATATCGATCTTTCTACATATATTACTGCCGCAGTTAATAAATCATATAAGTCTATAACAATCCTTGATATTACATATTTCAGAACAATTCCTATTTATTGCATATTATTTTAAAGCTCAGCCCCGAAAATATTCAAATCTACAATCAAATGAATTTCAAATTTCACCATTATTCCTCTATTCTGGAATAAAAATGAAAATCTTCTTTTAATACTTCCCTAGTAAAAATTGCAATCGGGGAGAAATATGACCCTGACCGGGCATCCGTACGCAATTATTAGGTCCTGATAGGGTATCCAAATAGGACATTACATGTGGGTGTAACGCTAGGTATCAATGTGTTAGGGAAATAAGTATGAAACTTAAATAACCATTTCGGGGCCTGATCAGGAACACATACAAATATATGATGTGGTAAAAAATACTTTACCATGAAAATTTCATACTTTACTATGAAATCATTTGTATAATTACTGAAAAATATAATTAAAAATGATTAACAACAGATAATTTATTTAATTAAATGTAAAGTATTAACAGAAAAATATTAATAAGCTTAAAACGATAAAGTAAACGTAATTTAACTTTAATTTAAAGTTAGTACAACTTGAATTATTTTTCAACAAGTCCAATGTGTCTATAATTTTCAAAGGTTGTCGATAAATTTAATCGCCTTATTAAAACATCGAGATTGCAGATTAATACTAGTCCGGGCGAGTGAAAAAATCGTATGATAAATGTTGCCGCGCGTGTCAAAATTACACTAACAAGCGACAAAAAAGTGCTTAAAACCATTAGCGAAGATTTATGAAGCAACTGAATTTTATTGCCGCTCGCGTCATTGGTTAAAAATTGGTTTTTATAATATTTGAAAGATGCCTTTATAAAACTGCTAAATCAACGACGTTTCAAGCAATAGCTTCGTATAAGAGCACGGATTTTTTGAAAATTGTAAGATAATTTAAACGACAATGTGAATGAGTCTAATTTTCATAGGCCCGCCGAAATATACGATCAAGTTTCATCTATTTATTGACTCCAAATTAGGATGACCAACTGGAATCTTAATGAAACATATATACCCACAAAGAAATAGCAACAGAAGTTAGAATAAAAACTACACTGAGAAAAAAATTGGGATAAAAATTATTATACTAAATGTAAAAAGAGGGACAAATGACGCATGGAAACGTATTGTTTTTACCGAGTTATGTAATTATTACTGTTATTTTCGTTGTCGTTCAATTAGTTATGATAAATGTTGTTTGGGTGTAATTACACTACCCCCCCCCCTCCTCCGCATTT
>JABFPN010002680.1:0-21064 GCA_022817305.1 Leptoteleia sp. ZL-2020 | reverse complement strand
GTGCAACCATTGGGCCACGTGATATTGGTGTTTCATACCGACGGTCAACCGACCGTCGCAGCCGACGGTAAGCCAACGGTTGCCAAGCGTGGGCCAGTACTGGGCCGTTTGTCAATTTCTACATGGGCCGTGGCTGAAAAAGCAGCAATTTCAGAGACGCGAATAAAAACATGACGCGGCTACAAACGGCATCATTATTTGGTATTCCAGAGGGCTTGCGTGGCGTCCTATCAGTTATCCGGAACTTTCCTCAATCTAAACGTTTTGCTCTCATTCCGTCGATTTATAGATCTGGCCCCGAGGCTCGGCTACATAGCGGTTCGGTCTGGTTTAAATTACCTGTCTTCTACTCTTGCGCTATGGCGGTTAGATGCTCACTCTACGCGCGACCACTAAAGTTTCCAGCCATAACCCTCTCCGCTCTGGGTATTTTCAAATACCACAAAGACTACCGTTTCCCTCTATGACCCGCCTTGCGCGTCTTTCTTCCCACACCAAGTCGGCAACCTTATCCACACAGAACACCCTTTGAACTCGTGATGAAAAACTGAAAGGCCTTAAAAGCCGTGCCTTTTCCGACCCTGTACCACCAGTTATAGTCCGACTCGACATAACATTTCTTACTTTCTTTCTTACTCGTGTTCGACTTCAGCCACCCCACCGCGCCTCGTTCGATTAATTGAAATTGACGAAAGGATCAGTGGAGTTTTCGATGCAAATGACGGAAAAAGCTTCCCCTTGTTAGTCGCCGAGTAATCGTTCGCTCGCAAAACGCCTTGTCCCGTGGGCATAAATAACGCGCACATCCGGGTAAATATTCGCGTTATTCGTCCGAAATTCAAAAATGCATATTTATTGAGTGGAAAGTTACAGGTGCAATTTGTTATTAGGTAGCCGAACTTGCCTACGGTTATTTGCATACAACGAACGACCGACTCGACTGTTGGAATCCAGTCAAAATCTGCGAAGCTATTCAGATTGAAATTTTTCCCAATGACAAGCCGTTAACTATCGCCGCTAAATTTATACAAACGATTTACCAGCACTTTTTAAAATTGTCACATTAGCATAAAATAAGTCGAGATTGCACCACTTTTAGCGGCGAATAAAAATTCTAATTTGATAATGCAGTGGCGATGGAGTAAGTCGGAGCTGGTCGTCCGTATTCAAAAACGGACGCGCCACCGACTCGCCCCTACATTTCGGGCGATATTTCAAAAATACACCGCAATGTATAGTGCGAGTTAGGATTCGGATCGGAACTAACTTCGGACCGCGCTCTGAACTCGAAATTTAGTGAGGCGAACTTAATGTTTGTTGAGGTTTGAGTCAGGAGATTCCTACTTAAAGTTTTACTAATTTTCAGTGCCTCATTGGAACCCTCTAAAGTTTCGTGGGGCGAAATGAGGTAATAATGGAACAGAGTCTAATGAAGGTCCGCGCGGGGGAAAAAGAAGTCCTCGAGTCGTAATTCTGGAGTGCGCGAAAAAGTAACGGCGTACAAATATATCACAAAACGGTCGCCTATCGACCTGCGAGGCTGAAATTCCGCTTAACCTTCGCAGCATCTTCGTTTGTCAGTCGATTAACTGATTAACGGACCACTCAGCGGCCATCGCGTGTATCCTTGAGCCGTCAACTCGTTCCATTTGCTCCGGTCCGGAGAGGCGGAATCATTTTGGGAACAAGTTTTGCATTAATCGCGAAAATAATCGGGGGGGGGGGGACTTCCTTGTCCACTCGTTGCGAGGGAGGTAAACCTCTGCAAACGGTGCTTTATGTATTAATTCTGGTTACGCTTGTAACGCCAAGCCACATAACTCACCGGCTGTGACCCATATCCAACTAATTTTCAGATAATTAATATTTCAGTCGCGGCTTTGTTACGCGCGAGTTAATTTCGATTTGGCCACGTTTCAGTTTCCTGGCTCGGACTGCCGCGAGTATGGCTCGGTTAAGCTCTCGTTGGTAAAAAGCCACCGACAGACTGTGTGCATTCGTACGTAAAGTGCGTGCATAATTTACTTCGAAGCGATCTTTTTGGCGGATACGATTTTCCTATCGCTGCCGGCACGAATAGCCTGCCACTTTGCAGTTGTGCTCAGGTTCCGAGACGTAAAAATAGAACCGAATCCGATAGAATAATACTTTTTGTTTAATTCATCGTCCTAAACTGAGCAAAATGTTTGTTTATTTGTTATATTTAATTTGTTCTCAACATTTGGGCGTTAAAGTGTTAACTTATAAGTAAATTAACAAACATTAATTATTAAAATTGGACTGCTTGTTCTTCGAAGTCACTTAAACTTGCATCAGCTGAATATTTAATCAATGGAACTCTGGTTATCAAGGTGTTATCGGTTCCAGTAGTTAGTCCAAAATTATTATGTATTTTAATTCAAGTTAACATTGACTTCTATGGGTAGGAGTTCAATTCAGCACCTTATTTCTCGTCGGTCTAAATTAATTCATAATTATTTTAAAATTATGGTATAAAAATTTTTCTAATATCGATAAAATGAGCCGCTGGCACTATTGATGTATATTTCATATTTCTTCTTTTAAGTATTGGTTTTATGCATAGCAATGTTTTGTTAGCGCATACGCTTTGCTGCAACAGTACGAACAAAATGAATATATACAGCAAGGCTCTACTTAATATTGAACTGAATTTATTTTTTATAAACAGTGACAGTAGTGAAGCAGTTAAATAGAGTTGTAAAACGAATCTCAAGTGACGTGAGATTTCACGGGAATATACGCGATTTTCTTTTATTTTTGTTCTTATAAATTAACTTAATTATGTTGAAAAAGGATTGTAAGTCAATATTAAAATAATTATCTCAATACCGTGAAATTTATTTCATATAAAATACTTACTTAGCATGTGCCATGTTATATTAATCTTTTATTCACGGTGAGATTTCATTAAAATAACTATCATCATAATAGATTTAATTATTATTTTTGCAAAATGTTTGTCCTAAAAATGAATATTTGTTACTGAATTTATTTATTTAAAATAAAATTTTACAAAAACACATTTAGAAAGAAGCAAGCAAAGTTTTTTCTTTTTATTTTTTTTAATGAAATCCACACCTTTAATGCAATTGCAAAATATGAATTAAATAAATTTCCACGTTACTTTTTCAAATTGTTATTGAATTGTTTCCGTTACACTGTTAGTTATACTAAATTGCTGGATATTCTCCTGTATTATTTAATGGTCTCGAGTGAGTATTAATTATAGATCGCAACTCAGCGCGTAAAATACATATATTTGAACAAAAGTCTTGTTAATCGTTAATTGCACGAACAATGGTAAATTATTTTGCCGCAGCCGGCGTTTCCTATGTTACACGGATAGAATTTCAAGTTGTTTCATTTTCTTTTTCCCGTTCATTTTAATCCGTTGAAACGATTGTTAATAAATTTAGGTATCGTGAGGAATTGTGCGGTTGTAAAAACGAATGACGGCAATCGAACGTGCAAAGTATGAAAAGTGCGCGGAAAGCTTAAAAATATTTTGACAACAAAACCAGAAATAAGTAGGCGGGAACTGAAAAAAGAAGAAAGGAAAAAGCGCAAGCCAGATGTAGTGCTTAAACGGAAGAGAATGGCAAAGAAAGAGAGCGTGTGGCGAAGCTGTAAATATTACGCAAAGAGAAAGAGAGAGAAAGGGGGAATGAGAAGGAGGGAGAGGGAGAGGGAGAGAGAGAGAGAGAGAGAGAGAGAGAGAGAGAGAGAGAGAGCTCGGAAAGAAGGGAAATTATTCATGTTTGCGCGAAGCCTGGCTTCTCCGCAAAGAAGACCCGCGTGCCTTTGCATTTTTAGTCCAGGTAAATATTTTAATTCCCCCTTCAAACTTGTATGCTTTAAACTCTATTATTTGGAATATCGTAAAAACTTCGAAATATCAAGATTAATGCCCCGCCAGACTTACACTTTACTTATTACCGGAATGACAAAAAGTTAAATAATCTGCATTTGTTCCATCCAATTTAGCCAAGCGCCCTTATTCTTTATAGGATTATAACATTCCCTGCTACATTATTCATAATAATTCCAATGAACATAAAAAATTTAACGATTCTTGTTAGAAATAAAACGAACGCCGGAGAATTTACTAACTGAACTGGCAGGTAATTTATGATTTTCAAACAAACCGGCGCAAAGGCTTATTCCTGGTTTAACTTTTTTTTTGCTATTTATTTAAGATTTCAAATATCACGGTCGTCTGCTGAGTAAATAAAGTATGTCATCGTTCATACATATTCAGTCGCAGGATCTTCAATTTTTCATCTAAATAAATAAATTGCAATAAAATTTTCAACGGGAAAACTGATTGAGGCAAATTGAAGTGAGTACCTGGAAGCATTATGAAATGTACATGAGACAATTAAAAATGCATTATTATGTCTCTGAATTTAGGGATACATTTGTCTGACTTGATCGTTCAATCCGAGAATTATGCAGTTGACCAGCAGATCCGTATAAATATTCATTGGCGTGAAGTTTGTAATGATCGACGGTCGAATTAATTTGAATAATTTTGTCGGAATCGCACGAGCTCGAGAACTAATTACGCGGATGTTCAAATCTTGCCAAATCCAACCAAAACCAACCGAAGAATAAGTGCCATTGTCAATAATTGATACATTTCCCATGCGACAGACTTGCCTGTCGCATTCAATCATGATACATTTCGTACACGTCCGATCATCTAGCTTATAACAAAACATGAAAATTTACTAATGCTCGCCAATAAAACGAGTGCGAAACTTTATATACCATAACGTAATAACGAAGTGATCTATCTCGTTTATTATTTAACACGACATTCGCGTCGGAGACAACGCGATATATTCGACAATATTCCGGGATCGGACTCGGAGTTACGCTCGTTGAGTGACTGGCGCGAAAATTGGCGAGCGTCTTCACGTCACCAGGAAATGGCGACCATTTCCTCCTGTTGGCTTTCTCGAGCCTTTTCCTCCGTGTGAATTTAACAATATACTAATCCTCAAATTATCTTTCCTTCTTTTGAATCCAACGATTTCGCTACTTAAAACGTCACATTACTGTTTATAAATTTCTTTGATGAAAGCATTTACGTTAATACATGACAAATGTACTTTCATTTAATTCGTGAGATTGAAAGTCATAACTTTTTAATAAAAGGAAATTCTCGATGATATTTTTGAGCCAAATTCAAAAATCAATTTGCATAATGCTTGAAATTTTTGTTTGATATGAATCATAAACATTTCTTTCTTTCCTTTTTGAATTTAACTAAATATTGAGATAAGAACTCTTCAAGTCAATTTGTACTTAGCAAGGAATTATTTAAAGTTTGTAAGGTATATTGTATGCAGTTTCTACAAACAGTCTATTCCTTTCGTTTGAAATAATTCAAATGCCACGTTGCAAATGGGAAGATTTAACATTTGGATCGCGAGGCTTCATATTTGAAATACCTTAATAGTAAATTAAATGCAATTATTTTTAAAATGCACTTCAGTTCCTTCACTGTCGAAGAATTAAAAGTCGAACAAAACAACTTTATGGTCGATCAAATCTTGTCAAAACTAATTGAACATTAGGGTTACACTAAAAGCTTGCAAACCATTTATAGATTCGTTATGGTAGAATACTTGAATTTTATAGATTTGCCTTAATCTTATGTACAAAATCGTAATGAAACTAATGATATGCATAGATACCGCGCACCTAATTACAGAAATTAAACGATAACGATAAGTTGAATAAGCATCTTGACCTATCTGGGTTGGGAGCGATTTTTGCGAAAGCGATTCCAACTTGCCTACGGGTCTTCTCACCGCGAGAAAATACTAAAGCTATCCAAGTCGGATCGATCGACGAACCAGACGAAATGATAGTAAGAAGGAGCGAAACGGTGGGTCGTCTGTATAAAAAGGAGCGACGACATAAAAAGCGAGGAAGAGGTGGGCAGGACGATCGAAGGAAGACATAGAGAACGGGAAACGAGTGTTTTCCGCGCGATGCCTCCTACCACGAGACATACTTGAGTATGGTTCAAGAGGCAGTGTAATGTGTAAATCCCGATATTTCGACACCCATTGAAAAATTGCGCTCGGACAGTCGAAAAATTCAATCCGCTTTCGTCGGAATCGAGTGTTGTGGCAATGTAAAAATTCCGCCTTTCAAAGTCAACGGGCGCGATTAATTTGATCGGAGCCAATAAAATCTCGAAGTAAGTATTTGACGTGGTTTAAATATTTTTACGGCTGAGTAATCCTGTGTACCCAAACGATTATAGGGACTAGTCGAAATGGAAGAGTATACAAAAAAAAAAGGGGTTCGAGGGAAAAAAATGATATATAAATGAAGAAAGCAGGGTGGAATTCGATAGGGAAAATAAAAAGGACAGAGACGGAGAATTGTCAGTGATTTCTCGATAGCTTAAGCCAAGGGATGGATACTCATGCATGCATCGACTAAAAATCCGAGCGACAGGCTCGCTACGTGTCGCTGAATTTAAATGTCTGCTTAGTACGCGCTTTCTGTACCGTTCGATCCAGGTAAAAAGAAGGGAGTGGGTTAAATGGGAGCTGAATGATCGTTCACGCAGAACACTGTGCAGGGTAATGCGACGCTGATACCCCGGTATTTATTGTTGGCTCGTAGATGCGTTTACGTGCCCATATTTACAATGAGACGCTTCCACTGGTAACGTAACGCAAAATACATCGCGCTCGTCCCGTCGCGTATTTATATAAAGTTTCGCAGTGCTCTTGTCTCAAAAACAAATATTAATTTGTTTCCCGTGTAAACACCGTCTGCTTCAATATTTATTATTTACTTAAATGAACTAAATGATTCCCGTGCGCCGATATAAAACGAGGTGCGGATTATTATTTCATTATGCCACTCAAGCTCGCCACGCGATTGCCATTACTTTCGTACTTAGCGTGATAACGCTGGCCAAAAAAGTGAGGAGAAAAGAAAGAATCGCCTTCTCTGACCTAGAAACAGACGCCGAGAATCCGCGTGTTCCCGAGGAGTGCAGCATTCAGAGGATTGAATCAGAAATAAAAGAACCGCAATTAATCAGTATCAGCGCCAAATATATGTAGTCAGTTCTGAATTGAACGAAGATCCGCGAGAACGATAGATTTTGCGTGGAGAATTGATTTAAATGAAATTGCTCGATTAGCCCTTGAATCAGTCGGCAAAGTGTTATTAATATTTACGTGTAGAACAAGGCATATATTCGATTAAGTGTCGCTGGTTATACGAAATGGGCGGGGTTTTAATGAAAATCACAGCGACGAGGTTCAAGGATCTGCCGACAGGCGAAATAACAAATTCAGTCTGAAATTTAAACTCGGGGGCGACGCATTGGGACGATACTTTGCGCCTTTCTGCAAATCAGACTTACTTGACGTCGCACGGTCGTTCGCTCTCGTTTTGTTCCGTCTTAGTCGGGACGGACTTTCCCCTCGCGCGTTCTCTCTCCTTTATCTCAGTAAGCCCAAAGGCAACGGCAAATATTAGCGCGGCAACCCGAATGCAAAAAGCTTCGAGCCAAGAACGAGAAGTGACGTTCGTATGAAAATTTGAACACCAGGCGATGACATCTTTAAATCAAAGGAGAGGGCGCCGTGAACGCTCTCAACTATGCAAATAGTCAAAGAATGGTAATGAAAAAATGGTCCCGCGTCTGAATAATAAAAATTTGCCCCACTTTGTTCCGAATTTAAAGAAGGCCCCGATTGGAAGTCGCGCATGAATCGCTCATCGTTAATACTTTAAGCGTTCGGTCTCTTCCGCTTTTTCCGTCGCGACCGAGCTCGGCTGCAGGATTCTCGGGCCATTCAGGCAGTCAACTGCCTGGTACTCGTATCTCTTTCTTCTTCCTTTCTACTACTCGTTAGTATCTTTCAGTGGCGCTGGATCGTAAGCGCCCAGCCAGTGACTCTTGTTTACGCTGCAAAATTGCGCACCGAGGAACAAGACGGCATTATTTTAGCAATTTCGAGAAAACGGTTACAGGAGATAGCGAACGGCTAAAATGAGAAAGGCCCGAGACAAAGAGCGCGTCAGGCACAAAACTGCACTTTGTTTTGGGTTGAAAATAAAAAGTAAAAAAAATTATCGCGCTTCGTTATCGCGCGACGAAGAACAACTCAATTCGCTAATTCTCGTAAGTTGAATTTTGTATTTTGTTTAACGTTCGCGTGGAGTCGAGTTTCATAATGAATTTTCCCCGCGCAAAGTAAGATTTAGGGGGGGGGGGGGGAGGGCGTAAAACAGAAAAAAAATTAACGCCGCTTACCCGGCGAATTGGTGAGAATTTATATTTTATTAAACAAGGGAGTGAAAAATAATACCAGGCATTGTGGCGGCATAGGAAATCCAAGCATTGTGCAGTTATATTATACTGTTATATCGCAAATGCTTCGGGGTTTGATGCTAGGATGGTAAGGGGCGACGAGTGTACTTCGAGACTGCGTTCTTTGCCATTGTTTGCCGCGCTGAAACGCGTATACGTTCCTTATTATGGCTCGTGTGAATGTTATTATGTTTCTGCCAGATGTTAAAGATTTCGTAATTTTTGTAACTTAAGTTTAATCAGAGCTGAATAAGAATTATACGACGGCACACAGTAGATGATAAATTAGTTTTCACTTTTAAAGCACTCGGACACTGTTTGAAGTTTAAATAGAAAATTTTCAAAATTTCTGAGTATCAATCTAAAATATTAAATTTCATTTCGTTTAACGTATATCGACATTAAAGGTAAATCGAAATTTGACGTTTCTATTTTTGACATGTTAACAATTGTTTAAACAAATCAATAAGTTTTTAACTAAAACGAATTATTGTTATTTTTCTTTATTTCAATTCACTTTTTGCACCGCGTATTATCTTTACGTATAATCATTTTTAAACGAAGTAGAATATTACAATACGGAGTTGAAATTCAATTTAAAAGTTTAAAGAAAAACATGAATCACCGCGTGGTATCTTTTAATTTCAATTGCAAAAGCCAACGGTTTGGACGGTAATGAAAGCTTCTATAATTCAAAAACAAAAGAGAATATCGAGTCCGTCTTTAGCGAGTCTTAAGCAATAATTGTATCTACATATAAATTCCGAGCGTTGAGTGCTTGCGAATATCGGTCAACCTGATTTGGGAATTGGAAGTGGCATGGTTAAAATACCCATCCCTGCTGACAAAGTGAATTGAAAGGCGAAATTTAATAACCGTCCAGTTCTTCCGTGCCGCTATGATTAACTGTATTCTCAGCACATATAGTCCGCAGTTGAGCTGTATCGAATGCAAGACGCGTCTCTGAAGTATTTTCGAGTGAACAATGAGAAGTTTCGATTCAGGACAAGCGTAGGCATCGCAGTTCTCGTGATTCGAAAGATCAAGGTGGCAACGGGGCAAAATCTAATCTGCGGGCGAATTGAGAGAGTCGGCCGTAAGATAGCACGGAAGCGTTAGTTGCTTTCGTACAGGAAGTTAGGGATGGGTCTAGCTCGGCGCCAGCGGAGGTGGAGCCCGAGTCAATGTGTGCGGTGGAATAAGTGTGCCCGGGTTCAAGGCAGAAAGGCTGCTTTCTCGCTCCGCCGGAATATGTGGGGCCATCTAGAATGCCGCTCACGTGCTCCTAACTGCCACGGTGTGTCTGTTCTCCAACCTCGCGCGCATTGTGAGTTATACTTTAGAACGATCCAGCCGCCTTCCGACATCGCACCACCGCCATCCCACCAATCCAAGGCTAAGTTCGATTACAGATTATTCATCGTGGAACCTTATTTTCGGGGACGCGCCACAAATGCATTTCGCATTTCATTTGCCAGTTGCCAGTTCGCGCCAGTTTATTTATCCTCGGAAAATCTTTCCACTTCCGTCGAGCGGATGGAGTGGGAACGCGGAAATGGGCGGGAGGCTGAAGAAATTTTTTCAACTTTGCATTTTGTATCATGCAAAATGGGTTCGCGATAGAGTAAACGCGAAAATACCACAAACTGCGAACAATGGCGAGAGGGCGGGGAGAAGGGAAAAAAAGAGAACTTTTCAGTTGCAGTTCTGAATTCAGCACCTAGATGAAAACGATATAACAGGAAGCCTGGCAAGGTCTTCGAGCCTTATAATACCGGCATTGATCGGGTGAGACGCTTACTCTGAGCTTACGAGGTAATCGCATTAAATTTAGCCACGGCGCGATTCATAATTCCATTATTAACCCCCGCAAAGGCAAACGGGCGGGCAGCTCGCTTTGTTAGAGCCGATACGCGACAGCCTTCGCTGTCGTGTTATATTCGTCAGCTTTCGTTGTCGAGATAGTGAAAAAAAATGAACAAAAAGATGAAAATGATCCCTTAAGTCGATATCGCTAAATAGGCCAACGATTATGTAATTAGGAATAAGTAGCTGGGGTATACTTTTAGTCCGACGGCTTTTAATGGAAACAATCGTGTTAATAGACAAATTAATATTGCGCGGCAACAATTTTGTTTGCGTTTATTTTTCTGATATTAAATGGAACGTTTTAACTTGATAAATAATGGCAGTAACTGCGGTCAGTATGTAATAATTAAATTTGCAACAAAATCAATCGGCTCGGTGGTATTGATTACTTGACACACGTGTACGCGAAATTGGTGGTCATCGTTAAAATGATTTTACCACTTTTAAAGTTGAATAATACATTGCGTGGAGCAATAGATCAAAGAAGAGAGCAAAATGTACTGGAATTGTTTGAAATTTGCACTCTGAACCAAATAAAGTATCGCAGTTGCTATTCAGTGCGTGATGAAGGAAGGCAAAAGAAAAGCACAGGAGGTGCTCAGTCGTCCGAGCTTTTTTTTTCCGGGTAAATCCATCAATTTGAAATGCAGGCAGGAAACGGGTGATGGCGTTGGATAGGCGGCGGCTGCGGGCGAATCAGGTCGGTCTATCGGCGACATGGGGATATAGAAAGGATGGGGATGAAAAGGGGGTACGTGGCGCGCCGTGTCGCTTTACTACAGAATGCATTGAATCGCGCCGAAATAAAAACAGCCCTTTGAATGTTTTATATGCAGGTTACACTTCAACCGTGGTACCGATGCAGTAACAGGGTAATACCCCGACGACAAACCCTATCATTACACTACTACTTTCTTTTGTTCCTCCTCGATGTTCTGATATTTTTTATTGTTTATGATGCATTTTAATGCTTCGTCATTGAAATTGTGAACGCTCCGATTCACGTCTCTTCAGGGAAGCGACTTTGTAAAGATTGTATAAATCGTATTACATCAAAATCATTGACACTCATTTCATACAGTAATGAATGCGTGATAAAAGTGTGCATACAAATTACTGTAATGCGTGAAATACGAAATTAAAATCATTAGTGAATTTATTTCAATTTTGAGTGAGAAACTTTTCTTCAAAATAACAAATTACATATCTCTTTTATTTCAAACGTTTGCGTGAAGTATTCTTTCATCAAAAGTGTAATGATTTCAGAACGTATGTTTTTGTGAATATACTTTAGAATTTTTTCTCATACTATTGAAATTAATATTCGTAATTAATGCATGAAAACAGGTATATGTTTGTGATGATATATATTGTATTTCTGTACTTTTACTTTTTCTTAAGAGTATTTAAAATTGTAATATACAAAGAGGATTAATAACAGTAATAATTTTGCATATTTCGTAATGCGAACTGTAAAGTGTTTTACTGATTCCAAATAATAATTTCATCTTCTTATTATACCCAGAAAATGGTATTATAAGAACAACAGGTTATATTAATACGTACTGGATATTTTGATAGTATGACATTTTTTAAGAATTTCAATATAAAACAATCTTGAAAAATTAGTTATGTTGAATAATTAGTATTTTCGTTGAAGATATTTTAAATTTAATAATGTTTAAACACTCTTGTAAACGTAATAGTAAATTATATTCGAGACTTTTGCGTTAAAACCATAAATCGATGGAAACACTACAAGTACAACAACATCGATTATGGTCTTAAGTGATTCTGCTAAAAAGCCTTTGGTAAATACATCTAATAATATCTCAAATTCTTAAAAGCACTCAATACATTATAGTATTATATATATATATATATATATATATATATAATCTAAAAAAGAATATGTATAACGTATTTACATTGAAATATCTTTACATGATATTTTAAAGTTCTACCAGATAAGGTAAACTTATTTTTGTTGTAATATAAATAAAGAATTGTAAGGAAAGATAATTGTATGTCAATTGAATAAAATTTAATCTATTTGAAATTATTCAATTCCTCAAAGAGTTATTGAACTTGCATGTTAAAATAAAAAGGTTTCTATGCCATTCAAAGAGTAAGTAAAATATTTATAAAGTCTCAAACGATAAATTCTTATCTCGTCAGGAATTGTTTGCTGCTTCAATTTTGTACATATAAATTTCAACTACGCGAAGAAAATTTTAATTTGATTTGCGTCAAGTTTTGTCATATCTATAAAATTTTCTGCAATAGTAACATTAATTGTTTACAATTAGTGTTCCGTTTTTGAATTGCAACCTTCTTTTATCTGTGCAATTACCAGATTGTTTACATAACGAGGCGTTCAATATAAATAGTGTGATATTAATTACAATAAGAAACTATGTATGTAAACTTTAACCGTGTTATACTTTAAACTTAAAAGGTATGTTTCAATAAATTGCTATGAATACGGTTAATCTTACGAATTCTATTGGTGAAGCCACGAATTTTCTTGAATTCGTTCAAAACATGAAGAATTTGTAGATTACAGTGGTTGAGTGAAAGCCATCAATCTTAAACTTCTTATTTTTTGTGCGCTAATGATCTCACCAAGCTCCGTCAGAAGACTATAGGATCAGAATTCTACTCGTTAACGAAGCCCGAGGGAGGATAGTCAAGCGGAAGAACACTTCGAGTTAATGTCTTTAAAGTATTGAAGGGCTGGAAGATCGTCCGAAGCTTCGACAAGCAAACTAGATTTCCGTGGAATATTCAGACGCGCAAGAATATCCCGACGCGTACACACGCAAGTCAAGCGAACTTACTTCGTTTCAACTTTTTGCAGCGCAGAAAACTACCGCGCGAGTTAACTTTGCTCGGGAGCGTATTATGGATTCTAGGCTTAAAGAGATGAAATGTGAGAAGAATTGGGTGAGCCTCGGCCGCGGCAACTTTCCATTCGGCGTTTTTGTCCGAGCAGATAACAAAGAAGCGAATCGATACAAGCCAAAGTTGGAGTTGTTAACGGTCGGAATCGACGCTTACGTTGGCCGGTCAAATGTTCCTCAAACTCGCCACATACTTCACCATCGGAAAGAATGCGAGTCATGAATCGAAAATCGAGCGCTGATAACGCGAACGCGCTACAGTGATATAACCGAATCGTTCCGGATGCCAAGTTTCGAATAGTTTCTACTTATCTGTAGTAATGATCCCGATGGAGGTTTTCCGGCGTACATTAGTGATCGTACCTAATTACTCGTTATCGAGTTTGTGCGAATTAGTGGACAATGGAAGTCCAGAGACGGAGTTCCATCGATTGGAAGCAGAATAGAGACGTAAACTATTTCCATTGCCCCGCGTCCTTAAGTTGTTTTAAAGGGAATGCACCAGGACTGCGGAGCCGAGCGTCGACCGGCTCGAGCCGAGGTTGCCGGCTTGGGAGAGAAATAGCACCCCGCGTTGACAAAGCAAATGGCGTTACGCGAACGCGCTATTATTGATATTAAGAGGAGTGCAATTTTGTCGAGACTTGCGGAGACTCGTCTGTTGGTCGTAGCTGCAAGATTTATAGTCCGAGTGGCCGACTCTTGGTTTTACGGTAGGGGCCGATTCGCTTTAGTCGATTCGAGCCAAGAGAGCCCGTCTCTTCGTTGCCAGCATTCGACCCCGACCCCAAATCCAAACCTCAACCTCCCGGTGCCGCGTCCCGCGCATCCCTCTGCCTCGCCTCTCCGACGGTGCGGCTGCAGGGTAGTTTTCGGATGCAAGTAATAGTAATTCGTTTCAGTTTCGGCGCACCCTGCCCGGGGCTTCCTAAATCATCAGATAATTACTTTGGTAATTAATTACAACTCCGTTGGGCCGTGGACCCAACGACCGCACCAGCCAGCAGTTTAACGGGTGGCTCGCTAACGAACGAGTGTGTCATCTCCGTGCTGCCAAATCTTCAACCGTCTCTTCCCTCCCCCTCACCACCGTCCTCGTCCCCGTCCCAATCCCTGCCGCCGCCGGCGCACTTTCTTTTTCCACTTCTTCCGCGTCCTCGTCTTTCGCTTCCTCCTTCGCCTCGTCTTCCTGCTGCCGCTGTCGCCGACTTACTTTCCATTATTCTGACTATTATAAATCTCTCGTCAAATTTTTTTCGCCTGCCATTCACACACGGCTCTCTTCTCGTTTCAATAATACCCCGACTCCTTCGGGATCGCTTCATTGTTAGTCGCAAAATACGACTCGCTTGTTATAATTGTTATTAATGTTTCGACGAACGTGAAATGCCATAACGATAAGGAGGCGTTTGCCCGCACATGTTGCCGCTGTCAGAATTTAGTTGAATCGAATCAATGCTCGGTTAACATTCCCTACACGAAAACTTCTATTCCCAAGGATTCGCGGTCGGGTATAAGGGTAAGAGACTCGAGCACACGTATATCCGTGGATGTATCACGAGATTCGTCGAGTTGCGGAGTGCTTTCGTGGTGAAAACTTTTCCCACCACAAGTTCGAAGTTCTGCCGTCCATTAGTTAATTGTGGTTTCTAGATCAGAATATTCCATAAACCACTCGCTTGTTGTTTCTGCAGAATAGAATACGACCTCAAATGAAGGTGGATATTGTTTGGGGAGGTTTGCAACTGAAAGGTTGAAAGATCGCGCGGGCGGCAACTAACTCCGCGAACTTTGTCCAATCTTCATTATCATTCGCCACTGTCTCGGTATTGATTCGGTCGTGAGAACGGCTGTCGTTCGCTCGCAACCGCGGAAACGCTCTCGTCTCCTTTGATGTATAAATCAAATTATTTGGTCACATTTGATTTGCGCTGCGTCGCCCATAAGTACCCTTCGGGCACGCTTGTCATAAACAAGCGGGATAAAAAGCAACGGAATATATTTGGATGGGGGAGAAGTAAGAAATGGAAGGTAACCTGGACGCACGCGTGTCAGGAACCCCTCAGCCACAAGGCTGGAAGGATGCTAGCATCTCCTTCGAAGCGATAATGTTGCAAATTTATATTCCGAAGGCGAACAGACTGAAGCTGCTGAATGTGCACTTCTAGCCATAGTCGAGACTACTTTCTTACCCCGGGATAGCTGGTTTCTTTTTTGAACATCTCGCTTACCAACCTCACCCGTCCCTCCCCGACGTCCAAGTCGTCCGTTCAATGTTGTCTCCTGTTGTCACTTCGATATTGACGGCCAATTTTTCAACAACTTCATATCCGTCCTTCCTTCTCCTTTCCCTGCACCGCGCATCCCCCGCTTATCTTCGCGCCCTCTTCGTTATCCTCTTTCTTCTACTTCAAATGGGCCTCGCCAAGCAAAAAGAAACGAGCGCTTTGATCAGCCGATTTTCGTCTACTTGCCTGTCGCCTCTTATTCGCATTTTACTTTTTCTGCATTTCCTCTAAATCCTTTTTACTTTCTTGGAGATTCTCAATACCGTTACTGACATCATCGCCGCAAACAAACTGCACCGTAAGACCAAATTATCGCTTACTCTGGACAAGCCGCGATTCGTTCGATAGTTTTACCGAACGCCTCTTGAAATGAAGACGATGAAACACTTTCGCAACGCCATGTTTTTCCGTCCACGCGGCGGGAGGGATTCAATTTGGTAACACTTCAAAGCGATGCGCCGTCTGCGACGCGGACAATTTGCAGTCTGATTTTTAAATAATTTATGTATACCTCCAATCAAGGTGCGCAAAATAATCCGCTTGTCCGTTAAAACGTGTCATATTCGCCCTGCGGCGTTCCAGAAAATATTCTGCTTTAGAAAATGAAACTCGAATTATTCCGTGTTTGTGATCTTCATTTCATTCGTCGGGCGGAATTATTTTTCTGAACGTGACCGTCCTAGATCCGACAAAGCTAGGCGCCGGTCGATCTTCTATTCATGGTATAGCGGAAGAGTTATTCAAGTAGCGCAAACATTATGCAAGTAACGTTACAGTAAAAGCGTTGCAAGTCACCATGCTCCGTCATGTTGAGTCACCGTTGTAAACGTTGATTTATCTGTCCTAGCTGCGAAACACGTTTTAATTACGGGATTGTAAATTAAACCGTCCAATCAAGGTCGCCGCTGCTGATCTTTGTTCAATTTTCCAATACGAGTTCTTGATCACCGATTTTGTACAACATTTACATAATGAGCTATAAATCAAGAGAAGATGCCCCTGGGAGGAAGCGCGGTGCGTCTCTGCCATTACCATGACAGCATAAAGGAGCGCCAACTCAGGATAAAGAAAATGAGCAAGAGATCGATCTTGAAATCCCATTTTCAGGATCGAAGAGGAGAATTCGCATTTACCCGAGCCCCGCGAATGGTGATCCATGAAAAATTCTATGAATATCTACCGGCGAAATGATATCACTTAATACAACGATATTTTTTCCTGTCCGTTCCACGGCAAATTCTTCGATTTTTATCTACTTCGGAGTTATGTTTTAATTTAGAGCATTATTGTCGGTTATAATGATCTCGAAATAAACTTCAACGCTCATTAATCGTAATTTAAATAAACACGTTAAAAATCACAAACAAAGCGTTGACGTAGGTGCAGTGAGTTTTCAGTTCAGTTAGATCAATAAGAACGTTGGTAAGAAATAATGAAAGATGAGGGACAACAAGAAGGAGATGGCGGAGTGAGCGGGAGAAGGAGAGAGAAAGAAAAGAAACGGAGGCAGAACGGGTTGAGAAGTAGTGGACGCCACTTTCTGCTGCATCGACATGATTTTGTATCCCTCTGGAATCGGCTTTCGCTACAAAAAGCTTCAAACGTTTTCTTTCCCTCTTCCACTTCGCAGGGTTCTTATCGCCCATTATCATCTCCTCCGTTCCCTTATGTTGCTCAATAACGAGGTGAAAATTTATCAACCTTAATGCGAGCAGTGAGCGATGAATTAATATTACGTTCATTACGGTTGATAATATGTTCAACGCTGTAAGCAACATTTGTATTAACAGATCGAGTGTTTTAATATCCAGTCCAGCGACGACGTATTCGCTGTAATCAATTCTTCCAACAATTGCACATATTTGATGATTCGTCTCGAACCTCGTTGCGAAGGCATAAGTTGAAATCGCAGTAAGTGAGGTCAAGCGATGGTCGATACTCGACACCTCCAGTCCAGAGTTTAGCAAACATTTGCCGAGTAATCGTTCGTCGATCCTGTTAACAATCTGCCATGATAAGGCTCATTCCTTTATCGTGCAAACACATTACTTCATTAATCATTTAACTTGGAGTCCCAATTCAAGCCTCATAATCCGTTTATCTCTGTACGAACAAAATATTTATTTATTACTTGGCTGCGTTCGTTTATGTCGCGCAGCGGGCTATCCGAATTCGCCATAATGCAAATATGTACTGTGCCAACACTTTTTCAAAAAGTTTGAACAATTTTGGCATGTAAAAAGAGTAGATAAAAAAAGAAATGCAGGTTAGCGGTGTTTTCGCAGATTTCAGTTAAACTGGGTCTTGGACAGAAGACCCGATGTTCAAACTCCGGGAAATCAATGAAATTCCCTTTTAAGAATCAACCGACTGGTTTCGGATTTGGACACTTTGTGCGCACTGCGCGCTCGCTAAGTATCTTTCCGAATTAACTAGTTGATTGCGTGTAAAAAGGGAAACCTGTGGATAACATCGAATCCATAATGCCTCGTAGTACACGTAAGGATCTCGGTATTGCGCGCCTAACACAGCGATACCACGACAGATTGAGGATTAGAGCGACGGCAAACAGCATCATTTTGGCATCGCGCCACCACGCACGTTGATGGATACATGACGGATATATACGGCAGTCGTCGCATACAACGACAACCATACAGACAATTTAATTAAGCTGATTCGGTGTACACACAGACTCTGTAGCTGTGAAGATTTCGTCTGCTTCAGTAAAATTAAGCACTTCTCACTGTTTCAACAGTAGTCCTCACTATTTTTTCCGTGACTTTGGCTACCTTGTTCGTTATTCCGTTAGAGCAAAGTAAAAAGTTTCCACTTATCACAATGACGCTATTTCACTGGAACGAATTTAATTTAATCATATGATAAAATGTATAATAATTTTTTATTAAATTTAATTAATTAAATTCAATCCCTTGACATAATGATGCGATATCTCAGGAATCAATTTAATTTAATCAACCGCGTAGAAAACAATTCATGTTTATAATGGCTTGTTATAACAATTATTATATTAACATAAATTAAATTAAATTTGTCCTTTATTCAAATTCTGCTAATGATTTATTTATATTTAAGGCTACTAAGACCCACTTTTTTTCTGTATTTGTAATTTATCTTTTCGGGTTCGGGTATAAATTCTTCTTTGATCTTCATAACAATCGGTGTGCATTTTAAAGAGGGGTTTTGTCTCACGAAATGAGTGACTGACAAGCAAACAAACGTACCAGTCTGGGCCAGAAATACAACGTCGATAGCATCGGGTTAGGTTGTAAATCCGCGTGATTTAGTGGGTAGTCGACATATTGGGTAATGCGCGATTCGAGGCACACTGGCTGCAGACAGGTGTGGGCACGTTTGTTGTATCGCGTTCGGTAAACGGTAATGTCAACGGAAAAGGAAAGCCTTTGCCGTGGATGGATGAAACCATGCATCAATCGTGGCTCTATCCCTAAATGAACAGTCCGCGTGAGCGCAAAACACAGACGTTACGTCTATCCGACTTATCCATCTGGCGGTAGACAATGAGCACGCATTAGTACACGCCAAGCCCGTCTTAGATCGTTATAGCGTATAAAGTATTCCAAACTTTTGCCATAAGATCATGGATCAGCCACCGCGAGACGACTGTCGTAATTGCAGATTGCGACAATAAACTCTCGGTTTATTTGGCGAATGAACCAACCGAATCGCGACTCATAAAATGAAACGTTCGTTCACATTCTAAATCCATCACGCGATGGTGTTGGAATTAGCAATTTAAATTCGATGGCATTTATTTTTTAACGATATATCACGTGCAATGTATATTAATGCGGGATACGCATAGTTTATCTCTCTTTGCTATCTATTATGTTAAATTAAATGTGAGAGTAATAGGCGGCTCGGTTTATTTATTTTCGAAGCAGACAAAGAGCGCTTACGCCAGTCGCTAAAACAACCAATTTGTCACAAGGCGTTCCCATTGTGCGCTCAATAATAATTTTTAATCCTTGAATATCATTGTTAATCCATTGCGCGCATTGTGTTGAAGATATGTCGTAAAGAAATGGGGGGGGGGGGGATACTATTAAAAGTTTGCTTCTGCCTCGGAGGAATAGAGCGTGTTTACTTATTTTTGTCCGATCAAAGTTTCTATGCTAATGATACAGCCGAGTTGAAAGTGTGCGTAATTGCTTTTTTCGAGTGAGGATATTTTGCATGGGGGAGAGATGCGTCAAAGAAATGGAATTCTTGCGACGGAATTAAGAGGCTGAATTAGAAAACGAGTACCTGGTTGTGATTACGCGGAAGGTCGTAGAGATTGTTGTCGTACTTTTACATATGTATAATTCGATTTCGTAGGATTCGTTTGATTTTATCGAATTCCTTTGGCGATGCATCTCATTAGAAGTGCAGGAAATTTGTTTAGATCGAGTACAGGTCTTGCTAATGAATTCATGAATTTTCGTAGCCATCTAACCTTTGACAAATACAAGTGTATCCCAATTTCTACCTGATTTCAGAGACATTCATATTTTAGAAGTACTTCTTTCTTAGTGTAAAGTGTGTGTGGTAGTAAAAATTTTGCAATTAGAAAGAGTTAAAACGAAGAATATTCTCAGTAAAGATTTATAGGGGAATAAAATTTTACTCCTCCACCTGGAAAAGTATTGGTCTTTGTTAAACTTTAGTGTGGAATGTGAGAGGGGTGTGGCCTTAATTGTTCCAGTTGGAGCATTGGCAAGGGGTGCAACTGGTGCCTATGAAGTAATGAGAAATATTCCTTCCTTACATTTTTTTCCTATTTTTTTAAAAATACCCTAGATAAAATTCACTGGGCCAACCATTACATGCCCGGTTACCACCCTATCAATTTTTATTAGGGTAAAGAGTAAATATATTACACTGAAAGAAATAATACCTTTATTATAAGAGGGCAGTCTTCTTATGTAATTATGCTTAATTTAAAACTGTTTATTATTTCGTTAAAACGATTTTCTTTAAGCATAATAATATTCTTATAGTAACCCGAATTATTTTTATCAAAATATCATGTGGAAAATCCACTTATTATTAAAATAATCCGGTTTAAAATAAGTCGACATTTTTTACAGTACAGCAACTGCTAACAAATTTCGTTCGGACTGTAACAATTATAAAATATATCAATAAAAGCTCGCGCATTATTAACGAAATAAAGCGTCGTTCGCGTGTTTTACGTCTGGTTCGGACGCTCTTCAATGCACAAAATCCTTCTTCATAACACGTACGAACAAAGGTGCTCGTTCAATTCATACGCGCGAGCATTGTACGGAATAGGGAGTACGCGCGGTTCGCAGACATTGAAAGCGCGGCCGTCTAATAAACGTCGCGGCGCATTAAAACAAATGCCCCTCCGTCCAGCCTCTCGCCGATGTTAACAGCCGACCGTTTTGCCGCGCGCTCCAGCGACAATAAGATGACAGATTCGGACGAGGCCTGTCTTGCCGCGTGGCCGAGCGAACGCTTAATTGTTAATTTATTTCGCAAGGGAAAGAAGTCGGCGCGCAAACGAGCGGGCCATTATTCAAGTATTCGTTAACGCCGCGGCAAATAAGCCAGTTAAAGTATGGGGGGGGGGGGGGGGG
>JABFPN010002679.1:0-21066 GCA_022817305.1 Leptoteleia sp. ZL-2020 | reverse complement strand
ACGTGCAGTATGGAGAGAAAAAAAAAGTAAATGAGGATAAAACTGGGGAGGGGGGATGGGGGGGGGGATGTGCATTCGTGCATCGAACACGTATGCACAATGGGTACCGCGTGTCAAATATGTGTTGTCTCTTACACGGAAGCGTATCATATTCGCTAGTGAATGTAAATGGGATAAAAAGGCAGGGACCGTTTTTGATTGAAAGTGAACGACTCCTCCGCAAAATGTCATCGCGTTGACACTTTTGATCCCGGCTATGAGGGAAAGCTTCGGAATTACGTTGCTCTTACGTGGACTTGCGTTTTCCCAAGCACTTTCTACGAAGTCTCCCCGGAGGTGCGTCTCCGCACACATTCAAAGCCTAGAAGTCATCGTCCAAGCGCTCGTAAAACATCGCACTTATATCCGACCCAAGCACCGTATCCCATATAATTATTGCAACAATTGTATCTCGTTAAAAACGCTCAAGCTAACCATAACATTGTTTTGCGCTCGGCGCTCGCTGAATATTAATTTTCATCTTCCTCTGCAAAAATGCCCCATCACTTCATTTCTTCTCTCTCCCTCTCTCTCTCTCTCTCTCTCTCTCTCTCTCTCTCTCTCTCCCTCTCTCGCGCTCCCCCTCTTTGGCTTTACTCCGCAAATTTTAATTGCGCCCTTGTCGACGGAAAATAATCCGCCACTTTCGTCTGTTATTAAATTGAAAACGAAATAAGGCTCTTTTGCGTCCACGCTTACCAAGACAGCTCGCAAGCGTGTCGCGAGCACACTAAACTCCATAATTACAGCAATCTGAATAATTAGCGCTGCACGCACGAAATGTGCATTCATTAAATTTTTCTCTTCTTTTTTTCACGATAAACATATTCACTCTTCGGATTTATCCCCAAATTAATAGAAAATATTACTATTACTTTTTTCTCATTGTACATTACTTTATGACACCTTTTTTTTTGAAGCAGTTCTCGGTGATCTTCGTAAAGAGAAAGTTAAAAAAACGATGTTTAACATAAATTTCATATAATTTTGAACGTGTAAGTTATCTGGGGATAATTGCCATTCCATTTAACGACAGATGCGTAATTTAAAGCTGAAAAGTGGAGTTTTGTATTAAAGTGTCGCATGAAAGCCTTGGCGGTTGCCTTAATGCGTAATGTTAATTTGACGTGGAAACAAGGAGGAGGCTCAATTTAGCGGGCTGGTTGTGAATATCAATAACAATTGTTGCGCGCCGTCTTAATTCATTGACGATGAATTTATGGCGAAGAAACGTGAAACCGTTTCTATCGAGGTTCGTCGAGAGCGCGGCAACATCTCGAACGGCTTTCGTAAGGCGGAATTTTTTCCCGCCAAGTATCGCGGAAAATCGGCCGAGAGTCAGCCGCCACGAAGAGACCTTGGAAGCGGAATTTTTCTTTTACCTTCGCTTCTTCGTCAAAGTGAAATATTTATTCCCGTCGACTGAGCAGAACGACCGGGGAGCAGAAAGGAGCGACAAAAATCGCGCGGAATTCGTACGGAACGTCCTTCTGGACGGTCCGGAAGCGCGTTGCGTAGGCGCGTGCGAAATTATCCTTGACAAGTGACTTGTGTTTGAGAAACGATTGTCCTTGTCGGTTTGGCCGATGCTCGGCAAGGTTCACCTTACCACCATCGGTGTCGCGCCTCTCAACAACAGACATAAAGCAATCTCGCTCGGAGGTTGCCGTACGCGGAAACGTCGCCGGCTCCGCGTTTTTCCGTATTCTTGCCGCTTATCGCGTGACTGCGCCCGCGCGCGTAACTCGTATTTACACGGCTGGAAGCGCGCTTCCAACAACTAAATGTTAACCTATCACCAGCATCTTATCAAATTCCATCACACCTTTCAGCGTTTAAAGTTTTTCTCAATTCCCGTCTACGCGCTCTTTTTTCGCTTTGTTCCACTTTTTATCGTTACTTCTTAGCCACGAACGAGGATGTAATAAAACGTACCAATCCTGCAAATAGCATGTAAATTTATACTCGAATTTTACCGTGAAGGAATACCGCTCGTTTCTTTCTTTTCTTTAGCCTGAAAACTGTGGGTGGAAAA
Source organism: Leptoteleia sp. ZL-2020 (assembly GCA_022817305.1). Classification (NCBI taxonomy): domain Eukaryota; kingdom Metazoa; phylum Arthropoda; class Insecta; order Hymenoptera; family Scelionidae; genus Leptoteleia; species Leptoteleia sp. ZL-2020. Next base: position 18,992 of record JABFPN010002679.1, on the reverse strand, counting down.
AGATTTCGTACCAAGTTATCAATAATTCAGCTTAATTTACTTGGCAATTAATTGTCGTTCAATTGAGGATATTTCACATAAATAATGACGTATAAAATTGTATATAAAATTTAATTACGGTATCAATTTCATCCGAGACGTAAATTCCCCTTCATTGTTAATAACTTTTGTGTACAATTTTTCCAACGAAGAAACTAATTGAGCGAAGCTTATTAATCATATTTCATGGCGAGACTTTAAAGAAAAGTTTTCAATGATATTTTAATTTGTTTTTCCCCCGAGAGAGTTAATTATCTGTCTACCTTTATATATTGTTGTGATTGTGAAAAGTGTTACGTCACACCTATTCCTACACACTTTTTCAGCATTTTTTTTTGTTTCTTAGAAAATGAAATGTTTATATTTTATCACAAATTAGCCAATCAAACACATGTAATGTGAAACGCAGAAAATGAACATTATACGTAGATGAAATAGAAAATTTATTGATTTGAATACAACTGTAGATTTAAAAATACATTATACTTTTCGAATAATATGAATTGCATATGACGAGAAAGTCGGTTAAATATTTGTATTTAGTCCGTATTACATCAAGTGTTTTAGACATAATTCATAATATATTACATTATATGCCAAGTGTTGGGATATAAAACTTTCTTTTAAAAGGAAACAATTCCAATTGATCTTTTTTATAATACTCGTTGGTGATAAAATTTGAACAAACTTTTCAGTCAAAATTTCAGGCGAGTTCATTGAATAGGATCGTAAAGATTATTCCTCGCATTTCGAGAAGTTTATTACGAAGAAAGTTTATAACAATTTTAAGTTTCGTTTAACAAGATATTATGTAAGGAAATTTGCAAAGCGAGCTTTATATAATTTGAATTCGGCATTACTCGGAATCGTAAGTAACCTATGGGAATTTGTATAAACTACTCGGTTTATAAGTACAATACCAATTTAAAACTGTCAATATTTATATTAGCAATGTATTAGAATTGGCTGTGATTGAATTTCAATTATATTAATCTGTTGTATAATTCTTCAACTCGAACAATTGCAATTCATGTAATTGTGATTTATGGAATTTATTAGCGCTTATTTCTCACCATTGTCATCATCAACACAGTTTATATTGATTTTTATCAATAAAGTATAATATGGAGAAGCGTTAATTATTTTCTTTTGGATAAAATTTACAACAAAATTAATTAACGATAAAAGAAATTTGTCTTGACATCAATTCAGTCTTGGCATCAATTCACGTGATTTAAATTTTGTGAACTCTTAACTAAAAATATCCCAAAAATATTAGAACATATTCCATGGAATATTATTTATTATTGATATAAAATTATTTTATTCAGTATTGCTATTAAATAATTAAAATAAATTAAATTGCTGGTTGCACCATCTGTGCCATTAACAGAATGACATTTGCAGAACATGATACTGAACCTAACAAAAAACAAAAACCGGAGTTACACCATTTGTATATTTAAGAGGATCATATATTACACTATTGTTTGTATTTGAGACACATTTTAGACATTTAAATTTCGCGTCTAATGAAATTTAATTCGTACAAAATTTTATAAAGCTACAAATACTATTATTATTTCGAACTTTGCATATAAGAACTATAATGTTACTTGATTATATATATTATTTTACCACATGATATAAATTACAGTTTTCGTTAAAATTAGTCATTATTATAGTTTATACACGGAGAAAAATTGTTAGAACAAATTATCACTGAAATTCTTATTCCATTCCATGTATATTCTACGTTGCTTTTGTTTATTTCTTCCTGTTATTTTTTTTAGTATTAATTTGTTACTTTTTTAATTACTACTTTTATTTATTTTTGGTAGTGAAAATGTAATATTATACTGAATGTTAATCAAATCAAATCTCTCTCTATCTCCCTGACATTGAATTTTATTAGCCAAAAAGAGCACATTCAAGCGTGGTTTGGGATAAAAAAGGGTGGAGGGGGGAATTTGATTAAAATTATGTTTTGTTGCGTAAAAATCGTACTAGCTTATCGTTATCTCCCACATTTCATTTAACTGTTTCACCGCCAAAAGAAACCAAACAAAGATATTAGATTGACGTGTGTATTTTAGAGCCATTACAATCATAGCAAAAGTTATCAACGAGTTCATCGCGGCTTGACGGTTCACAATGAAACTGCATCTTTTATTTGAAATTGACGTCGCAATGCCAAGTTTTGACGCTGCGTATTTCATTAATAAAGCCGAAGAAATAATTATAACTGTCTCGTTTCCGTTAAAGAGCTGCCTAACTGTGCTTGAGGTTCTTATCGTTGAAATAACGCCGTTAAATTGTGTCATAGCAGAACAATAGTCTTGAGTTTGGTCCTGCGACAAACACGACTAACTCCGGGAATAAACGTTTTTATCACAATTATTAGATGCTGTTAACTTTTATTGACGAGCAACTTGAAATTTCATTAAGCTGTGGTTCGTAAAATCAATAGGAACCACAATGGTGGTGGTGAATTTATGATAAGAATTATAACACGAGCGTGTTTTGATTGGTTGGAGATGTAACGCCGGGTGTATTGATATGGTCCCAGCCGGGATGCCACGTTACAAATAACCACAATGGTATCCATGCCAGGACCCAGCCAAATTTTTGGTGGAATGTTGATCTTGATGCTTGGATGCATGCCTAACCGGAACCATATTTCAGCCCGGTTTCAAATTTGACCAAGAAAACGACAATTCTCGTAAATTAACAAACTTGGAAATTTAATATTTCCTTTTCTAAACAATCAATTTATTTTGCAAAGCCGAACAAAGTATCCTTTAAAATCAATGAATTCCCATTAGTTGCGACCTCGCTATATTGCCGAGAAGAATTTGATCCATTATAATCCACCACTGGGGCTTGACTTTATTTTACAATTAGCAACGACCTACATCGAGCAGCAATCATTACCCGATTGAGACATTTAATGCGAAGCAAATGAATTATTGTAGAGTGCCGAGGAATCCGATTGAAAAGCAAATCTGTTGATGAATTAAAGGTAACCCGCTCAATCGGACAATTTGATTCTCATATGAAATTGAGCTATAAGCTCGTGCGTTTCGCAAGCAAACTGGAACTTGATTCGTTAGCGAAAAGCAATTAAAGTCGGCGCCAATTCAAATGGGAGGAAATGTAATGAAAGATATCCGAAGGCAACGCGCGGCACCGCCGAATGTGCAACATCTTAATTAAGTTACCGTTGAAGCCCGGGCGTCCGCGTTAATTCGCTCGGTTGCGTCAAAAATGACTGGTCTGGATTGTTAATTCAGTCGGTGACGGGAGGTGTCATAATTTGGTGAGAATGTAAAACAAAATAATGAAGTGTATAAATTGGTCGCGCGGCCTACAACTGCTGCAGAGCCACGTGCGATACTCAGGGAGGATTTCGCAACAACGCAAACAAGTGCGCCGTAGAAAAGGGAAGAGATAGGAATCGGGCGTCCGTTGCATAAGGATGAAAGTACCTCGTACCTCGACTGACTGAGTAAATAATAACGGTTACGTGGCATGGCGAGACGTTATACCTCTTCTTCTTCTTCTTCTTCTCCTTCTCCTTCTCCTCCTCCTCCTCTACCACCACTGAAAGCGTCCTAATGAGCGAGCACAAGAACCTCAAGGGGGCATATTCTATGGTTCGCTGCCGTTGCGCAGCGTGAGATGCTCGCGCTTCAAAAGTGCCATTGATTGTTACGTTACGACTTTTACCCACACACGCCGCGCCACACCGCCACCACACCACATTACGCCGCACTTTCGTATGTGAAACCGCGCCACCAACACGATCAACATAATCGTGACATAGTCGGCCGGATAACCGTCTCTAAATGTCAAAGTCATCATTTTCAAAATAACACCCAACGTTTCACAAACTTTCTCGCGCGTTCAAAAATTCGCCACCTTGTGCCGCATCACCATTGCCCTATGTTAGCAACCTATGCTGCAAAGTCGATTCGAAACTGAAAGTCCGAGCGTTTTAGTCGTTTAGGGTTACTGAGTGATTCGTGCGTACACTCTTAAAAATGTCACTTTCAAGACAAAAGAATTGTATTACTTTAAAAAGAATTCTATTCAAATTGAAAATAATCCTTTTCGCCCGAATAGAATCACTTTCATTGAAAGCAAATTTCTGATGAATTTCTTACCGATATATTCACTTTTAACTCAAGTTTCAAATTATATGTCGATATTTTAATTGTCCTCGCATCGTATATCAATACGATTGGTTGATTCGCACAACTAAATAAACGATTCCGTATTTTCCAATACCAATATTGCTATTTTGATGAGAAATATTTATCTGCGTTTCCGGTGTCGTTTTCAGTACACTCGCAGGAAAAGTTTTCCAAGCGAGACATGTATTTCCTTGTTTGGTACAAGCTTTTTTTATTAATTCCTCCGAGCAATACATTCCGAGAAAATTTTTCAAATTAAATCACAGATAATTCTATGCAAAATTATGTGGTCAATTTTTTGTATACATCAATCGAAAGTAACTCCGCGAAGAATAATCACAGAAATAATATTATTGAAATTTCACGGATGGCTTAAACGAGATAACCATTTTGTTGCTATATTTACTTAAACAAAAAAAAAGCGTAAATCTCCTCATTTTAATGAAATTTTATGTCTCCAGTTCTTCCTCGTTGTTAATCTTATATAATGAAAATTGATAAGTTGTTTATCGTGGGTGAATGTTGAATAGAAAACGTTATTGTTGAACAAAGTACACTAATTTTTATATAATTAGATAAGTTTAGTGTCCTGCAATAATTTAATTGCAACTAAAATAATACGTTATAATACGTGTTTATTCTACGATTATTTAAGAACATATTATATCGAGCGGTTATGTAACTTTCATTAAATATTTCTCGCATATTAAATAATGTCAAGTAACATTATTTAAATTTTATAATAATATTATTCAATCGATCAATTAATATTCATAAAATATCTCTGGAATATAATTTAATTACACACAGATGAATAACTAGAGATTTAAGTTAATGATAACAAAAAGCTGATCCGTTTTATGGTTTATAAAATATTTATATTTCTATAAAAGAAGAAATACTGTAAAAAAATCAACGTGAGATATAAAAGTAAGTTAAATTTGTGCAATGAATTATGGAAATTACAAAATATAAAATATCCAACTACGAAGTTGAAGTATTTATCGTGATTCACAATTCCCAGGGTTTTAATAACACCATCTATAATCCATAACTGCGTCTAATACGCACCATATTGGATTATACAGCGACTTGCCAACAATAACTCAATTACTTTATACGCGTGACTCATTGTGATCCCTTTCATCTCGGCCAATTCCTCTAAAAATTACTAAATCATTTCTCATTCCAACAAGCATTCACAATGGTTCTCCGGTGGTGTAAATCACCTTCATCGGAATCGATACCTAATTCCTTCAACGGCCAGACGTTAAGATTCAAAGCCAGATCCTTAATTAGCCATGAAACGCATATCCGACAGAATTCCTGATATCCAACAATTGTACCGAGAAAACTGAACACTATTATTACGACAAGTAAGGAAATATAATTGGTAAAATTGAAACTCACAGAACCTGAGAAAGATTGTGAACTCAACAAAATAAATACCCATGAAAATGAAAAATTTTTATATAGGTGGCATATATGCTAAATTTTATATGCCATATGCCTGCATATATGGCAAACTTTATACATTTTTTTTTTCATGGATATTATTAAATTTGTTTGTTGTTGAAACTGCAGTTTTTTTCAAAGCATTAATGCATTTTTCATTGCATCTTTGTTTGCGTTTAGAAAAGGATATATTACCCTACTAGGGGAATGGTCGATGATTTGCGAAGGTGAGCAATCGGGAAGGAAAAGTTGCACCTTTCCGCCCCTAGTTGGAAAAAGTTAAACTTTTCTTGCCCCCTTCGAAAATCGACCATTCCCCCGTAGACAGTGACGAAGAACAGTATCTTCCTCACATTTTAGTACACGCATATCTCTTTGGCCGATTGTTCTCCATTTCTCGGGATTATTTTATCATATAATGAATAATTGATTAGCAAAGCGGTCGGATGGTGCACGCACGAGCGTACGCGTAATTAAATGCTAATCAGTTTTGAATAAAAGGTTTTTGATTAGACGCAACATTTCATCCGTCACGGTGCATGCGAATGTCGTCGCTCGTACGTGCGATCGCTATTACACTTTCAAGGATGAATTGAAGAGGGAAACGCGTTTCCAATAAGCGCGCGTTTCCACAGCCAGCCGAACCTTTTGACATTCTTCCTGCTAACGGAAAGCGATCGTAACTTGGAAAGTTGCGACAAGGACGATATACATCGACGACTGCGACAAAGAGAGCCGGGCGACAGTTAATTCGCCTGCGTTATTATTATTGCGCCTAATTAGTGGCTGATGCAACTAGCGCGCACGCCGATGAAAACAAATAACCGCTCGTTAGAATAAGCCGTAACCATTGCGCTCGAATTTTTTTCTTTCTTTTTTCTTTTCGTTTCCTTTTTGTTTTTCCTGCAGGCCGAGCAACCGCGCTTTCAGAAGCATTCCTTCAATGTTAGTGCAATTACTGCACTAACATCGCGAGTGTCAGCCGTCGGGTAAGAAAATTATTCGCGGAAAATAAAGCAACGGCATTTTCCGAAAGCTTCGATCATCGAACCAATCACCGGCATTGGGGGATGGGGGGGGGGGGGGGGGGGGAATGAGCGCTGAAGTGAAGAATCACGCGAAGACAGTGCATGCTTTTTCTCCACGCTTATCCACGGGAACAAACTATTTTTGCTTTGCTAGATAAATGAGTTTATCGAGCAATTTATAATTATAATTTAGTAAGAATTTTTGTGTTATTTGCAAAGGGACGTATATATTAAATCAAATAAAATGTTGCATAAACTGTATGGCTGATTCAACCATGCACGTGTTCTATAGGGATTGGAAATAACCTCATTATATCAACGAAAACTACTTTGATTCCAATGTGTTGACAATTAGATGAATTTGTATGGCTGATTCAGCCATAGAGTGTAACTAATTTAATAAATTCGGTAGGTTAGTTTTCATAACATTGACTCATATAAATTTGATTGCCTGCAATAATTACAATTTCTACTTATCCCAATAGTAGCCAAAAAATATATCTAATTTAAATAGAAATTTAGTAGTGCACTTGATATTTGTTCCCATGTCGGTTTGATTTAGAAAAAGTTGCGAGTTTTCAAGTGTTTCAGGTAATACGAGATTCGTGATAGGTTATATAGGGGAATGATAATAACAGAAGAAGTTAACTTGACGATTGTTGGTTGGATGTTAGCAACGTGCATTAACGACATGTTTTATTGAGAAAAATTAGGGGCAATCGGATAAATATGAACGTGTACGGTTATTTTTATAGGGAAACTGTTATTTACGAAAAGAAACAGTCAAGACTCGAGTCGGACTCGAGAAAATGTGCGCATTTATAGGTATTCCTTATAATATGATGGAGTAAAATTTATAAAATGCACTTTAAAGCAATCTATCGAGGAAGAGATACGTTACCTCGCGATCACATAAATTGAAATTACCAAGAGTACTGTTTTATTTATCAAGATTCGCGAGAGCAAACCGACAAGGCAAGGCGATGAAGATGAAAAATTTTGATAATAAAATGACGATGAACGTCGGTGAGTGAGCGAATCTACTTTAGTTGAGTTTCGTTATATAAATGAGTCACTTCGTGCCTTCAATTAAAATTTGTTTACGTTAATATAAGAGTAAAATTAAAATTTCTTAAACTTCTATTAATTATTTTTATTTTTCACTTTTGTTTATCGTCTTGTTGAAAAAGTAGAGACAGAATCATTCCCAACAATAGTAGATAAGAATAATTTCTTTATCTCTTTCTAACCAATGGATCTGTATGCTTTGAATGAAAACGAGTCGCGAGGGGAAATTTTGAAAGTTTTATTATTTCTTTCTAAATACAGATAGTTTAGTTTGTTTAATGAATTTTTAAACGTTAACGGTTCTTTAACAACAGAACGTGTAAATTGTAAGAGTGAAAAATATTATGATACAACAGAAAGAAATGTTGTAATTAAACTGTTAAATTATATTTAAATACGTATAAAAGATAAAAAAAATTTACTATTTACATCGAGAAAGTGAGGCACTTTTGTAAAAACTATAAAAATTTCTACTTAACATTTTAATGTCATTTATAATATTTCTTTTAATTATATTCCTGTTCTTGTTACCCTGCTACTGAAACATTCAACTATACTAAATAGTAATTTTTATCAGTTTTCACGAATTCTTTACTTTCACGTAACATAAAAGTGCAATTCATTCAGCGAAATGTTTCTTTCATTCTTTTTTTTTCCTGCATGGTACTAATCGGCATTTACGAGATATTAAGTGATATGTTAATATCCATATAGCTGGAATTAAATGCACTTACTTTGCATAAAAGAATAAATAGTTGGAGAAAAAGTGCTATTGCGTGTGAGTTTTAGTTGTTTTTACTTTTTAGCCCCTGGACTGGCTGCCATTAAAATAACAATTTTACCACTTTAGTTACGTTTAGCAATTTACTAAATTACTCAAGCTAAATAACTGAAATTTTAATTGTATTGCATGTTTAACAATATGTTCAGTTTTACTTTATTATTCAACTGGAGTACATAATTAAAATAATTTCTTTAAGTAAATTAATGTTTTTTTTAAAACAAATAACTGTAATATGTTTCTCTATGTTTGTCACATTTTTCTATACACCATCTGTTCACGAAATAAATAATTCCAAGAGTTTGTAGCACACTGTTAGAAATTGTACGGGACAAATATATATATTTAAATTCGCATCCCAGATTGTTGCAATCAAAATCATAATTTATAAATTCAATAATTCACAAATGGTTGAGTGTGTGAAACAAACGAGAAGAAAAACAGGGGATTTCGTCATATAATCGCATCACGTTTACTTTTACAATCTTGGCTACACGATTCGGGTCATTATTTTAATAATTCGACTTTTCACAGTGCATCAGCATGAATGTCGAGTTTTGAAACAGAAAATTGAAGACATTTAACTTTAAACACGGGACCATCGAATTGTTTATGCAACACATTGTATGATCATGCGCGGACACGAAAACATTATTTGAACAGTAAAATTAGCATTTCTAACCTATAAACTAGGTTAATAGATAAATAATTTTAAATATTCCCGGATAATGAGCATATTGCGGAAACTTACTTTCATGTCCCTGAATTCCAATATGTAATCTGTAAATTTCTCAGTATTACCTTTCTCAATGCAATCTTTTTTCCTGTTTCTTTTTCTTTTTATACATTTCCTCATCTTCATTGTACTTCTTGAAAGCCTTCGAGGCTTTGCCTTTAAAAATAGAAAGCATTATTTAACAATTTTGCATCCATGACATTTATTAAATATTTTCTTTTTTTTTTCTTTTTTTTTACCGCGTTAATAACTCGGATGATAAAAATGCCCAAGCCGGATATTTATTAGCGGGTAAGAAGAAACCTTACGTAAATAGGATTATTTCTTCATTTTTTATACAATTCATGAAAGTGAAATTAATCACCATCTCCTGTTAATCGTATGAACTGCACAATAGCAGTTTAATAAGTGTTCACAATTACTCTTACCTAATGTCACAGGGACACTATTGAGACAAATAACAATTATATCGTTGATCTTTTGTCGTAAAAATTTTACAAGTATTTTGCAATTAAATGTTTGTAACTTTTATGACGGTCGTTTTTGTGTTGTGAGGGGGTAATGACGCTGATGACACCGCCGTGAAATACCTTTAAATATGACTTTAAACGGTGGTACGAAATACGATAAACCGCGGCCAAGTGTTTCTTGCATGTCGTGATAATGCAATGCGAATAAAAAGTGGAGCTGCAAGTGATTGATTATTATAATCACGCGTCGATTTTAATCGCCCTAGGATAAATAAATTTGTGACCGACTGGAACAGGATATTCGAATATTAATCAATGGTGAAATCAATCTTTTTTTCCCGCCGACAGTCGACCGCGCCGACGTGTAACGCGTATTATCTCGTTACAATTATTCCACTTTTTATAGCCGACCATATTATTATTCCGAACAATGAACCAATCCCGACTACCGTTTAACTACTGCCTCTGCTATTAAAATTACGTTAAACATTGTAATTCGACCGAATTATTGACTTTATTTTATAGCTACAGTATTTATTTAAATCTACGCATTTAATTAAATAACAATGTGCTTGTTTGATTTATTATTTTCAGCGGGACCAGGTTGTTTCTTTTTTTTCAAGTTATTAAATGAAAAGTTATTGCTTTAATTGATCAATTTCATTGAATTATTTATTTAAGTATTAATTAAGTTTGTTATTTGTGGAATTAAGGAGTCAATGTAACGTTCATAATAATTTATAGGTTTTTTAAGAATATCATTTTTGGTGTTTTTAACAAGCAGAATCACCGTGTTCTTTCAATACAATCGAACCTCCAAATTAGTTGTTCAACAAGTCATACCATACATTGGACATTTGTCCAGCAAAATTATACCTTCCAGGGTAGAAAATTCTCTATCGAATGAAACTCATATACTCATTTCTTACTAAAACATCCTTTTAATTTATATTCAATGTTTAAATTGCAATCTTAAAGCGGTGACAAGTTAAGACGCCCGGTCGTTACCATTTATTTTTACAGGAACACTACCGTCACAATTCAAACGGTTTTACCATTTGAAATAGCAATATCTGCTGTTACCGTTGAAATTGGCAACCTTTCAATTCAGTCTTTTCACTGTATAGAAGCCGACCGAACACGGCAACGTTTTATACACAGTTTAGTAGAACAACTGCGATATTAGCATATATTGATAATTCGATAAAATGGTGGAAACCGGTATACAAGTGAGCGCTCGATCAAACTACCGTTTCGAGTTATTATATCAATCAAAGAAATAATGGTCGCGGAGCCAAACTGATCAACGCGCGTTTACAAATCAACTCGGTCCTGTTAGCCGCGGTTATTTAACAGGTTACCTTTGATTCATGCAAATGTCAGCTCTACGTACAATTTCCTGCTCGAAACATACAAAGCCGTTCGATATAGTCGCCGCTGAAATTGAGACCAGATTAAGTTGTGTGCTGGGCACAGGAGTGCTCGGCATTCGGCGCTCGGTTTTTCTCGCCTTTTACGAATCATGTATTTTGTCGGAGTGTTCCCCAGTGAAAATGAGACAAATTGGGTCCTTCTGTGGCTTTGGCGTGGCCTGACCATTGATTACAGTTAACCCGGTTGATTGCCAAATAACCTGATCGGGCAATTATTGGGGACGTAACGCCGGGTATTTGATGTGGTTTCAGTCGGTATGCCACGATACAAATACGGCACAATGATATCCCTGCCAGGGCCCCGCCAAATTGGATGGATGATTTAGCCTGGCACGTTGGATGGATCCCTCGTTTGGCCATCCCCGATGGCGCTCGCAAGTGGCCGCGGCTTTTCACATGCCACTTGGAAACACGCCCACGCGAGGCCTCCTCATTCAACATTCGACGACTGTGGCGAGAAAAAAAAGCCGTGCTAAAGTTTTGCAATGCTTTCCATCGGCGCTTTTCCCAGCAGCAAACATCCGACACCCACGTCTTGTACCGCAGGAAATGTACATTAATAAATGTTCAATTAGACTAGAATAGGCTTCTCCCTTTGTGCTCGTGTTTTATTGACCTGTCAAGATTAATGAGCCTCTTGGTGCTCGAGTCGTTTGTTTCGGGGCCCGGTCAATCAATCGATCGATCGTTTGTTTCCCGATACTTTTCAATTACTTCGCCCATTGTAAGAGAAGAGGGTTTGTTCCGTCACATTATTTCCCGGTGAATTAAGTGAGAAAACCGCTGACTGTGGTAGTTTCATTATTTCTTTCTTCTTTAAAGGTTATAAAGATGAAAGAATGAAATTATTCCTTCTTCTAAAATAAAATCATTTGTATAGTGTTGGGAATTGAAAAAATGTTTTACTTGAATGTATTTACAGTTAATTATTCGACAGTTTAATTAACATATAATTAATGTTTCAGATTCGCAACATCGATGACCAGTGAGCAGTAACCAATGACCACTGACCAGGATGGATTTAGTCACCGTGCAACTCTGGTAAGTGAATAATTTTAAAAGATTATAATTCTAAAATTACGTATCAATTTAATGTGCTCCAATTTAAATTATATTTAAAGATTTCTGATCCGTGTGATCTGCTGACATTATTTTATCTGCTGCAATTCACTATAGGTCGATCCGTAAATTATAATTTTTCCCCATTTCTCAAACAAAAGTAAACCTTTCTAATGAAATGCAAGTAACTGCAGTCATTTGCACAGAATTTTGTCAAGTATGAAATTAGCTAAGGAACACGTCGAACGGACCTAACAATTGTTTTGAATAATTTCACAAAAAGCCGTTTTACGTGGATAATTAATTGCCATTCCAAAGGCGTCAAACTTTTTAGATAATTTGACGCAACAATTGTTTGAGTGTGTTAAAAATGGCCAGCAGACCTGCGTAACGTTAGGTCGAGGCATTATGTTGGAAGTACAATAGGTGCCGATTGTGCATTAAGATTATTAATAAACAATACGAGCCGCGGTTCGAAGAAAAATTAAGTGTAAAACAAAATGCGCATCGGGCTGTATCATCGGAAAATCGAGATGCACAATGCAATAACCGGTCTTTTCCCATAAATTTCATTTCTTCTCGCACGAGACCCGTGCACCATTTGTCCAGTCACGCTGAAGAAGGTTCATTTGTTTGCGGCTCCGATGGGAAAACGTGCGCATACGGCTACATATGAACGTATCGGGGCAAAACATCGCGTCTGGGAAGTAGTTAACATTTTGGCCTCGTTCTCACCGCGGCGACGTGTGGGGGCACACAGTTAGGACTCGGATCAACACAAATAATCCTGTGAAAAGTATTGCATTGAAACACTTTGCTACACGCCAGTTAATGAGTCCCTTGCAAAAATCACAATTATAATCCTTATTAAACAATAATTAACTTTAATACGGCCCTTTCCCGAAAAAGTCACAATTCTTGCACTGACCAAACAAATTATAAGAAAAGACTCCTTTATAAATATTAAATTTGCATTTGAATGGAATTTTATGGCGGGGAGGGGGACAACATTCAATTGGTTTTCTTCTGACAATATGTCATTATTTTGAGTATAATAAAACCGTTTTAATTGTCAAACGATTTCAATAAGACCTTATTCACTTTAATCATTTTTTTGATCGGCTTGAAATGAGTTTGATGGAAATTATCGCGGCAATTGGTGCGATGGTTCTCAGGCAATCGACTGCATCGCGAAAAATGGCGGAAACCGTACATTTCGCGGCGTGAAATTTAACAAGCAGGAAGCGATGATTCGAGAACGACTCGGACGTGAGATTCGTGGAATGTAACGCCATTTCACGGGCCAGTTTGAAATGGCAGGCGATTTGTTTAACGGATAATTTTGTTGCCGAGTGTAGAAGACTACGTTCTTTGACGTGTTTGTTTTCGACGTTTTTTTTTTTTTTTTTTTTTTTTTCTTTCCCCCCTCGGCCCTCCCTCCACCAAGTATATACTTGACGACAAGAGCGAAAAGTATGATACTTATCCGAGCGGACAGAATAAAAGGCGGTGATTTTTGAAACGGGCATAAAATTAACGCGACAAGCGCGCCACGGCGAGAAAAATGAAACGCGTTTGTCGGGATAAACTTCTTCAAGTCGTGACGATTCGAGCGTTTCGAGAGGCACGGTGCCCTTTCGAATCCCGACCAACGACATTCGCCAGTGCTTTAACGTATTTCGGACGGCCGTTATATTCCCGCAATATTATCGCCTCAACTTATTAAGTAATTCAACTTTTTTCTATCCAGTCTTTATTTTTGTTTCCACTCGACACTTTTCTCTTTATAAATTCGTAATAAATTCATTTTTTCTAACGCGACGCTTTCCTTAAAACACTTTTTCGACGATATCTTTATATTCTTTCGAATGATATATTGATTTCTGATTCCGTTCGTTTTGTTTAGATTGAACAGTCACGCGAATAATGAATCGATCATTGCTTTCAGCTACTATAATCCATTTCAGAAACACTGCCTTGACATAGTTTGAGAGAAGTAATCTATTAGTAAATTTATGAGCCATTAATGGGTCCAATTACTTAAAGGAATGTATGTTTTCGAAAAATCGGCGTGAAAAACTGAACGTTTCTTCATCGCATAATTAATTACAATTGAAAAACTCCTAAGAATGCTCCTAAAAACGAATATATACTTGCGAAATCTTTTTAATTTTATACACAAATTTCCTTTATTTTATAAAATATTTTACCACAAAATTAATTTTTATACTCTTTTGAAACTGAACAAATGATTTACAGATGGTAAAATAAATTATGTAACATACATAAAGCAGATAAGCTAGATAAATTCTCGTCAAAACTTAAATAGTTTAAAATGAAAATTATTATTGACCCTATACGTACGATTTTTTCAATCAATCGCGTGAACAGCTTCAATGTAATATTTTGTTATAGATGTTGTTGAAAAAAGTCTAGCACCGGAAATCAGCTAGTTTCTTAGGTGGGTTCCTAGGCAAGATCCTACAACTGCCTAGGAACTTACCTAGGAAACTAGCTGATTTCAGGTGGCAAATTCCTATGTAGTATGATCGCAGGTAGATTTTTTCAACAGGGTAAGGAAAAGAGAAAAAAAGATGATGAATCAATGAAGTGGAATTTTTGCTCGGTTTTACTATGATAGCGCAAAACGTTTGCGCCACTTTGCCAAGTGTTCCAAATTGCGATCGAGCACTGTTGATGAATGTAAAAGGAGTCATCCAGAAGCGGACGTTTTTGCGCGGCCTGAAACGTCTGGTGGATGGCGCGCGCATTAGCCGCGGCAAGACGCGCGGACGTCTTTGCGCGTCCAGACATTTATGAGTTCGCGTAATCTCGGATCAAGAGAGTGCATCCGAAGTAGAATAGAAGAAATGGTAGTGGTTTGGCTGCGTGTATCGGACACCAGTCAACCAACGAATCCCCGTGGTACAGTTAGATTAAACTCGACTGGGTCGCTCGAGCGGACCGACCTGTTCTCCTCGTTCTAAAGACTCTCAGGAACGGCGCTCCTTCCGTTCCTCCGACAGCCTTTAGATACACACACTGTCCTCGAAATGAGACCGCCTCATAATTGCACCGATCGACGAGCAGCAGTCAGTCCGCTCCGATCAACCACCATTCGGAGGGACAACAGTCTGGCGGCCCGCTTTTCTGTCGGCCCATTCTTCCAATAATCTCCTAATTATTATATTCTAATGGGACTTTCTATCCATAAACGAAGGCTCCCAATTATACTTTAACGATTAATTTTACTTTATTATTTCACACTTTCTAAATTGTTGTGACAAGTGCCGAAAACGATTCGCGTTGATTGAAAAAGGCTGATTAAACGCAGATTTCCTTTTTCATCTCCTTTTTTTTAATTCTTACATAAACATTAACATTCAAATTTTGCTTGCCGTAAATAAATTTAATAGAAAATCCAAGAAGAATAGTAGAATGAACAAAAAATTTGACTGTCGTTATTAAATCTCAAATTGGCCGGGGAATTACTCAATCACTTTTTATTTCTTGTAATTAAAATTCATTTCCTGCTTTATTATTTACTTTTAGATTTCAAAATGCCTTGAAACTGAGGAATTTTCTTGTTGATTATTCGATTGCTTTTTATTAATTTCCTTTGAAAATGCCAGCAAACGCGCAGCAGCTTGAAACTGTAGGATAAGAAGAAGAAATAGAAAAAGGAAGGGAAAGAAAAGGGAGTGAAATGATTGAGCGGAGGCAAATGTGTATAAATAAGGCCCCGCCGGACACAGCAAAAGAACAATAGTCGAGCGTGCGCCTTTCGCAAGGCATATTTCTTTGGTTTTCATCTGCCGGGTTGCGCAAGCGCCGATACACGAAACCAACGAAACGAAAACAAATTGGCCAGCCCGGTCACGAGTCATTTAATACTCGGCGTGAGTTCGGCCACAATTTGACGATGCTAAAATGGTGGACGACTTCGCAATCGCGCCGCTCGAAATTGGCATTTCTGACGCGTCGCGCTGCCAGCGGTGCATCCCTCCGAGCCGAAATCGTGCAGCCGCCTCGAGACCGCGGCGCACGATTCCCCCGCGCCAATGAAGTAAACTGGTGCATACAAAGTCGAGCGCCGTATTGCCGTGAATTGGCAACAACACCTTTACGATTGCCTTCCAACGCGATATTACAGGAGGCCAATCCACTTTTTAGCCTTATCCACTACTTGTTACCCATCATAAGCGCCATTCTTTCCCTCTACCGAATGGTTATTGTAGCTATAAAAAGAGAACCTAGATCGCGGAATCTGAATATCTTTTTCCAAGTAGAAATTTCAACCGGACTAAAGTATAAATTGGCGTGTCTCTTTTGGCGTATCGCGTAATCAAGATGGAAGCGTTTGTTGGATGGTTTTCAAAGTAGCGCTTTGAAGAGTATTTGAAATCGGACAGATGTCAGCACATTTCTGATCTGGTCGATTAGTCTGACATCAACATTAGTGTAACCTGAATTTACGCCAAGTGATTCAGATTGTAGAGAGGTAGCGTTTGTAATAAATCTAGAACGAAATATCGATAGCAAAGTAATGGACTTTATAATATGAATCCATTGCTCTTATCCTTTTGCTAGATTTTACTTTTATACATTTCATAAAGTCAATCACGGTTGTAAAGCAAAGCTTACATGACACATTATTATACTGTATGATAACTTTTACATAGAATATACATTTCTTTGGGCAATTCTAATATCTTGTTGTATGTTACCAATAATTAATCTGAAATCCTATAAATAATAATATACTTGAATGAAAAATAAGTAAAGTGAATAATAAATTTCTTTTAATAATTAGACATTTTTTACAGAAAGTTTGTTGCCACGAGTAAAGTGTAATAATGTTTCAAGAAACTTTTTCCACGTGTACTTAAGCGAAACCACTTACGGTGCAGAGTAAATAAGATATTTTCAATCGACTAGCTTTTCTTTTGGGTCGGGGAAGAATAATATAATTAAAACGATCGGTTTCCTAATCAGTATAAAATGGAACTACACCGTGGCAATTTGCGTTGACCGAAATAGGGTTACCTGGTCAGTGCCTTAATTTCTTACGGCGCCAGCGTCTCATTTACATCGGTGCAATTTCAATTTTTCGACGACTTTAATTGAAAAGCACATTCAGGAGTACAATTAAGGTCACAACTAGGCAATAACAAAGTTAATAACCTCGTAATTGAATGGCGAGGAGAATGGCGTAGTTGGATGAGAACCGAATGGTTACCCGAAATGGAGTGGTGTTTCGGGGTGCTTTTCCGCGCCGCTAACAGCGCTATAATTAAGCTT
Source organism: Leptoteleia sp. ZL-2020 (assembly GCA_022817305.1). Lineage (NCBI taxonomy): Eukaryota > Metazoa > Arthropoda > Insecta > Hymenoptera > Scelionidae > Leptoteleia > Leptoteleia sp. ZL-2020. The sequence goes on along the minus strand of JABFPN010002679.1, from coordinate 1,426 downwards.
CTACTGGTAACTCGAAGATATCCGCTTAATACCAATGATTACCCGGCCTTTTTCCCCGAACAATTTGCCCACAACCATACGTAGTGGCAGCGACATTATTGCTTTGGAAATATCACAAGTCGCTTTTCATTCCGATCGCACGCTCCGCGTTTTACATAATTTCGCAGTCAGGAATAATGGATGATCGGCGTTAGAAAGTGCGAATTCCTCGGGAATAATCATGCCGCGGCGTATTATTATATTGCGCGCGGAGTGCCATCGTTGCGGCTATGGATGGTTCGAGGAAAAGTGCGCCTTTATTTATGACCGCTACGATTATGCCAAGCGTAAGTCGCTTTTCCGTCGTTAATTTCGACTTCACCGTCAGTCAACTCTTAAGGTCATTGCATGGTCTTTCTTGCATAGCCCAATCACCCCCCCCCCCGCCCCCATACACTCGTAAAAAAGTTTTCTTTATACCGAAAAGAAAACTGCTCTTCTGTTACACTTGAACGTAACGCACTTTCGACACTTACTTTTAATAGCAAAAATCTTCACCTTTCGGGGATATCCTAAGGGAAATGTAAAAAATGTTTGGATATTATAGTAAGACTTTGTTGCCGGTGCATTGACTAGGGAAGCGTTGCAGGAACTGTCGGTTGGATGTGGCGGGTAAAACTTGCGGATGGTCGTTTCGAAACCGAAAATAAGTCGTTGAGCAAACGAGCCCCATTTAAGGCGATCGCGGCTCGGCCATTAATCAGGGTTTTGCAAGCGCTGAATTGGACGTCTTGATGCCGAGGCAAAAACTAATCTCAATAGGAATGTTACGGGACAATGACGCGTTCGACAATTATGTCACTTTGCATTTCAATCGAGCGGCATGCATATTTATGCGCGCTCGCGCGCACGTTTCTGCGCGGCCTACGTGTTGTCTATCGTGTTACGCGGACGAATACCAAGGCACGGCCGCGCGCGTTACAGTTATGCGCCGATCGCGACGATGACGAGGACGCGTGGAACAAGCGCGCAATCGCACGCCAAAGACGTGCGTGTACCGTTTTCAGCCGCGAGCGTGCGCGCGCGCGCATTCGCCCGCTTCCATCGATACACGCGCACATCTGAGAAATGTGCCGACCGTATTATCAGTCGATCGCCGCGTGACGAAATATGTGAAATCCGCAGCTACGACTACCCGATCCTTAATGCGCGCCAGCCAGACCATTTCTTTCCGCGTAATTACACCTTTTTTTTCTTTCCCGAGGCGAAATTTTTAATGCTCCATCGATGCTCATAGCGCTTATTTCTATGTTATTTGACACGAAAATTGTTTTATTTATACTCATTTAAACCTCAAGTGTCCTCACTGAGATAAAGTTAAAAATTAAAAGTTCTCATTTTGAACTCCAAAAGCCTACATTATTTTCTGTTGACCTATTATTTATCT